>DWLR01004161.1:0-12466 GCA_018246295.1 Papilio alexanor hazarajatica
TATATATATATATAAAATCGACGTACTATTCAAGCGAGAAGACTGGTAGATAATTCTCACAAATAATGCCTTAAGTCATCGTGTCTTAAAGTATATTATTAACAAAATGATAAAACTTCGATACGCGCGCTTTTGTCCCCCACGCGATAGTAACCTTTGGCGCAGTCTGTTCGAAAGTGCAGTTTCACTATTGCGAAACCAAAAGCAAGTTCCAGAGTATGCACAGACTAATGGCAATTTTAATTACGTCTAAATAATGACACGTACAGTACCGTCATATGTTCAAAAATGAGATGGGATAGCATAGAGAGAACGAGGGATATTTTGCATTACAATAATAAACGACGAGACCGTTTACTTGTAACTGCCATTGTATTTATTTATTATATTTGTCAGTGCAACGACGTATGTATATTGAGCCACAAGATTCGCAACGAAACGTTTCCATAATTATGTAGTTACTTTAAGTGATATAAAATACTTAACGCATCAAAAGAGCTAAGGATTTTGAAATGTAAATCCCGCGTGGTTCGTCGTTTACGTTCGGCGCATTGAGCCCGAGAGGCTCTCGGAGACAACTGTCGAGAGCTTGCGCCGGCACCTGCACCTGCTATACCCGACCCCTTGGTAGAAGTAGCACCTTCCTGAACGTCTGACTTTCAATGGATGAACCTTCCATCGATTGACCTTACATAAATTTTTTCAGTAAATGGATTTAAATGGTATGCCCATTAAGATGCGAGTTGTAAGGATTTTTGAGACGTTTCTACAAACACATTTAGATTTAGTTAAAACTTGTTGGCCGTGGCAATTGTTACGGTGGAGCGAGGATGTTTGTAAATTATGATTGAGCTTATTCGGGCATGCGATGCGGTCAGTGCCAAGCGGCGCTATCCCCTCGCGCCGCAGCCTGCTGCCCGCAGCCTGCTGCCCGCAGCCTGCTGCCCGCAGCCTGCTGCCCGCAGCCTGCTGCCCGCAGCCTCTGCCGCGAACTTAGGGGGGCTTTATATTTTCATATACAGTTCGAATATAGACTATAGACCTTAAATACATTTACATTTGTAAAGTAACGAATATTACTCAATAATTCAAATGTTATTAATCATTGCAAGGCATATTGCCTACACCTTTCCCTTTCAACCCTATCCTTACCACCTTCTGAAAACTTTGTCGCATTTAGAAATCACCAGTAAGTCTTCAGAATTAACGCTAATAATATATTAACGCGTACGCGGCCATCGACGGATATTAGCTGTTTGCTAAGTAACGGCGTCGACAACTACTACTAAAACTCTGAAAGTTCGTTCTAGTTTGTTTTAACTTTACCTAGTCACTTGGTGTAGAATATACATACATATGTTTGACAAGGAACTACATATTGAGAAAAATGTGCATCAAACGAGTTACACAATTAGCCGTAAATAACATTAAAAACACGCGAGCACTCTCGCTGCATGACGTCGTGACTGGTGTTCGCGGCGCGGCAGCCCCTCTGATGGGACCACCTCCTGCTATTATCTTATAATTTATGATCCTCTGACGCACCCTTTTCTTCGTGCAAATCGCAGGAAAGTATGAATTTTTCGCACCGCAATGTACCTGCAGTATGACGCGTTTTGTTACGGAATTTTGTGTTTTCGTATTTCGTAAGTTTTTGTATGAAATTACTTTACGTATTAAGAAATATGTGACTTCGTATCTGTCCACAGCTGCCAGTCCGCTCATCATGTTCATTAGTAGATGCCATCCCCAAGATATTAGTCCGCAGGTCTAAAGGTTTCCAATATCTTAGTCTCGCGGAGCGTAGCCCCGCTGGATGATCCTCAATTATTTTCTTCTGTTTTATGAAGATGCAGTTCCAATCCTTTCTTTTCAAGCGATTTCTCGATCCCAATCTTCTTTATTGACAGTTCGAATTATTTTCTTTTTTATCAATTTTTTATGAAGAAATAAGACACCCGCGGCCAGCATTCCCGCGACCGAGCTATGTCGGCGTCGGAACACTTGGTTTACCTTGAGAATTGTGACATTTCGTCTGAATTCTCTTTATCGATTAGCGTTTTGAAAATATTTCTACACATATTCTACATAAATAGGTTCGAATCCTAGCGGTATGCCACCATACGTTAATGTCCCGGGCCTAACGTATCGCCGGGCGGCGATGAGAAACTCATCGCCCTGTGACGGGTTTTGTTTGCTGCTTTTTTCGTTGTTGCCTTTGGTGCGTTTCTAAATAGAGCGCTGTTCCGCGGAATAAGCATAGGAATGTAGACAAAGTTTATAAACTTTTGACACATTATTTAATCAAAACATATATTAATTTCTCAGTTTGCTTAAAAAAGTAAATAAAGGTAACGGTTAAACGTTTTCTTTCGTCAAGACTTTAACTACATTACAAATAAACTACTGCTATATACATACATAATATAAATATATGTAATGGAAAATATTAGAGACCAGTTCTTTGCAACGCAGACATAATTACAGTAGTAAAATAAGAATCATTGGTTTCCACAAATAACTATACCGCATAAAATTTCACCCGATATGAGAAGGAGCACAATGTACACAAAGAAACGGCGTTTGTAGGCACACGCCAGCCTCCGACGCAGGTCCCGATTGAGGAGTGGGTTCATTCCAGCGAATATATGTTATGCCATAACGTTATGCCTTAGCGTGACAGGCAGACACGCGCCGGCTGCGGGGCGATGGAGGAGGGGCGAGGGCCCGGAGGGAGCTCTCGTGTCCCGCACTCGCTGTACACGTTGCGTAACGCAGCTGCAGTGCCATTGACGTGTTGTGTCCACCTCCGAACATTGCTGAATAAAGGGGAAAGGCAGCTAAGAGTCTCAAGCTTTTTCCGAAACAAATTTTTAATGTGAACCCGATTTCTATGAAAATTGTTTGGTTTCTAGTTTTACGCCGTCAACGGTCAATTGGCTTCAGACTATTAAATATAATAATAAAATTACGATTTATATAAAAAAAAAACCTTTAACGTGATAATAAAATAATGATCGGATGAATATCCGTCGTTTTCTTTTTTATTGAGAACAAACTTTTCAATACGAGTTTCGCTTTTGAGTTGGTCGAGTAGTAGGTCGACGTCGACACAAACAGCAGTAATGAGGGCGCGAGATGGTGACCCAAAACCCGCGGAAATAGTGAACACATCTAGCACTACTCACAGAAGCTCGAATAGCACATAGCGACTCATTGTGTGTGACTTATTCTGCGACTTCGCCACATTTCGCTAATTACTACGTCTTCGTGTTTAGATGTCAAATATGAGGAATTTGACATTGCAGACCTACTGTTGAGACAAACATTTTTGACTCATTTCCTATCTTAAAAACTTTGCTTATTACATTTTGTTGTTATTGGTATATCAAATTTAGTTACTTTGTCATTTACAAGTTGTATTTTCGTTATACAAAACCAACTACTTACTTGAAACTAACCGAGCCTTGTGTCAAGGTCGAGTGGCGGACCACTGCGCAGTCGCACCCAGCGGTTAAATGATAAAATAGAAATCATCTTTATGTCATGCGAACAGTTATGAACAATTAAGTATGTATGCAACTGCAACATCAGCAGTAACCCCCTGTCGCTTCAGCGTCGATACCGACATTATAAAGAGGCAAATAGCAGTCCGTTTGAGCGCAGTACAGTCCATTAGTTATCCGTAGCAGTTCATTTCTCAGTGTATATTTTAATAAAATTACCAGTAGTTAAAGAGTGTATTTTTTTAAAAAGGACCCCACGGATAACCGTCGTAAGAGAACGCTGTGTGCTTCTTGCGGGAACTTGAACTTCGTGCGGGTCATTAAATGTTATTAAGATGTTAGATGACGTGGACTGATACGTTAAATCTGCATAAGTAGTGAAAGAGTCTTTTTTCCATATGACACACTTGATAGTTCGGGTAACAACAGGGACACGCACAAATTCACGAATACTCCTTCCTTAATAGGCAGGCCGACAATTCGCCGACAATTATTTTTATCCTGAGAGCAATTTATTTGAGCAATTGGTATGGGTTTAATTTTAATGTTTCATTGTTTACATTTTTTTCTCTCATTCGCTCATTAGTACGTTTGAGTTATATTTGTTTTTCATAGTTTGTTTTTTTTTTTCTATTGTTGTTGGGTTTTGTGTTTCATTTTCCTTTAACGACACGATTTTTTTTGTAAAGTGTATTTTATCGGTTAACGGAGAACCTGTAAATGGCTCTTTGCTGTTAGTTTTCCTTGAATATATAAAATTAAATTAAATTAAAGACTGGCAGCGCATCTGTAATTCCTCACGCGCTGATGCATGCCCTCAAAGGTGATCACATCGGAGATTGGTTGCTCGTTTGCTCCCTTATCATATCAATAAAAGTATCTTGTAGTAGTATCTTGGCAGTGCATTAAGCTCAGGATTGAAAAATGTAAAATCTAGGTTGGATGTGATACAATATATGATACGTCCCATTTTTTCTATCGACTCTTGAGGAACATTAGAAAAAAGGCAATAAATTCCCCAGATATATTCTTACACTGTCGGCCAGGTCGGTCGGCGCGACGATAAGGCCACCTCTTTGATGGGAAAGTATCGGGAGGAAAAGTAGAGACAATTCGGTAAACTATATCGTTGATAAGGGACAGTTATTTATCGTTGCTCGTAAATAACAGGATCCGAGAAATCGGGCACTGTATCTACCGCGCGGCGGCGGAACGGGGTGTGCTGGCTACTGTTCACGTAAATTACTATTTTATGGGAAGTACCACGCCATGTCCCTCGTTAACGGCCAGTCACTATATAAGCGTTACATTAAAAAAAGTTACAAATGTGTAATTAGAAGACGTTGGGCTAAGATACTTTTTTTAAGTATAAGAAAAGTGTTGTAAGCAAGAGAAGCTTGCCAGATCTTCTGTATGTTTAAGCAACTTCGAAAAAAAGGCGGTTCGCAATTCGTTTGTATCTCAGAACTTAATAATTTATCAACTGAATGCAATAACCGAAGCTATTCGATATACATTTATTTTATTTTAATTGCTTCATTAAAACTACGGATGCTTACATTTGGTCACATAAATGATTTGTTCGTAATAGTTTATTGCAATTACTTTCGCTATAAAGCTAGCATTGTACAGGGCGTCGTGCGCGCTGCGTGGCCTAGCACTCGGCTATAACTGACCAATGTGTTGTTGAGCGTTGAGAACGAAAATTATCGCCACATCGGCATTGCAGTTTAGGCATACTTAAGTTACGATAAGAACATCCTTAGGTAAATAATAAGTTTATTTGTTTTTTGTTAATTAATTAATTTATATAAAAAGTTGAAACGAATTAATAACAAAAAACAAATAAACTGAAAACTGAATATATTGTAAAATATTATTCTGGCGGGTGTCTGTGACTCGATCACTGGATACGGTTACAAGGAGAGAAACGTCTTTACCCTGCTTCAATCTAAATTACAACATTTGGTATTTTTCGAACCCTTAACCACCCATCTGTTGTTTTCTTTGAGAGCTTCTCAAAATGATGTTCAAAGCTCTTCAATAAAAGTCTGTTTATGGATACGACTATCGGAAAAACGTGTGACACTATTACAGACACATACGGCCGTAATCTCGTTCTTATCAGGAAATGCTAAAAGTGTTTAAATGTGTCCTCCACAGCATAGCGGAAGAAAATAAAAAGTGTGTTGAATAACAAATCAACCGACTAAACGTTTCGCATGCTGAAGCTAAATGTTTTCTGTCGCATTCCAAATTGTCAACATTTTTCAACATCCGCGCGCCGAATTCTTACCGTTTAATGTTGAAATTTCCAAATACGATTTGATCGGCCTATTGTAACAACGCGGCGAGAAGATTGATCCTTACTCCGTGGCAATACGCTTCAAATTATATTGCGCTGTGCAATTCAACAGTATTAGAGGCCCGCACACTGAGTGAAATATTAGCACGCGACCGCACCTGCGCTGCGCTAACTCTGTGATTAATTCCGAAATGGGGTTGGCAGGAATTATGAAATTCAGTTTTTAATTAATAATATTTTCAACATACATTTCTAGAATTAATAACATTTCCTAGCACTATAAATATACGAATCAACATTTTTTGCCAAAATCATTTTGAAAACAAGTAAGTAGTACGTAATGGAGTTGTACGCTAGAAAACTTCATGCGCGGACAAAATCCATTGTTGTCAAAGGTAACTAGCAATCCAAGTTTACTTGATAAAATGTGCAAAAATAAAATCAAATATTATCGTTAAGAAATTGTTTCGAGAAGAGTGGATTATTACTCGGTACCTAACTCTTACTCGGTTGTTCAGACTTGATACAAGTTCCGCTATAATTTTTCTTACAACACAGTGAGTGGGTCAGGGAGGGGCCTTTAAAATGAGAGTTAGACTCAGTGTTCCCAATTCTTGCTGTGGTATGCGTTTATAAAGTGGATTTCTTAAGTACAGAATGTTTGTAATGCACAATATTTAATTAAGTCATTTAAAAGAATGAGACGCGATCAGTGGGGGAGGCATTTATGCCCAGCAGTGGACGATTATAGGCTGAGCTGGATGGATGGATTTAAAAGAAGAAAAAATATTCTATATGCCCGTGTCTTATTTTAATTTAATCATAAACCCAATCTTATTGTATAATCAATATCAAGTTACTTCATTTTATATCCAGCGTAGATAAGATGTCGAGCTCCCTCCTCACTTAATGTAAACAACTCAACATCTTTGTGCAACCAAAGAGAGGTCTAATATCAAGACTAAGTCAAGTTTATTTTAGAGTTAACACATTTTGTAAAAAATTAGTTTAATGTTAATAAATTTGTCACTTCTGTAATGTACTACTGAATCTAAGATGTCCTGAAGTTTCACTGTTCTTGTATAAACGTAACAATATTTTACTCTGTGTCCGCCTGTCGTCTATCTAAATATAAGAATACCAGACGTGGCGTCGACCCTAAGTAATAATGATCCTTTTCTTTTACTTTTAATCTCCGCATCGCAGTGCATTTGCGCATAAAATATATTGCATGAATACATTAATGCGGGATATGCGATCTACGATGAAACTTGCTCGATGTGTATTTGTCCGAGGGATTATAATATGCTAACTAGGATGGATTGAAAAAAAAAACTAAATCTTTGGTGTAAATGGGCGGAAGGTTCTTGCGGCGAGCGCAATATCGCCCGTGTTTGCGGATTAACCACTGCCGCCGCCCAAGCCGCGCTGCTCTGCGGGAATATTACATACCTGAGAAGATCGACGGTGTGACGCTGATCGACGAAACTGAGTAAAAGCGGTATATGACAAAAAGAAAAATGGATTTACTTCATTATTACCTGCTTGCTGTCGCAATGCGATGTTATTCTAATCAGTAGAATAGTACGAGTAGAAAGATTTGGGTCGTGCACAATTTACTGCAGTAAATAGAATTCTGGAGTAGTAGTCTTTACCATTTTATTTTATTACAGTAGCTATACTTCTCTGGGTGATTGCAGGAGGCGTGGTCTTGTGTTGTCGCAGCTTTGCGAAGGCACGAGTGGAGTGCAGAAGGTTTCGGAATTTATGTATATTCGGAATATAGTCAAAATGCTTTTGACAATTTTACATTTCTGCCTGCATCAGCGATGGTAACGAACTTGAGGTGCATATTTAATTTAGACATACGCATGCCACTTTACGTCTGTTGATTTAATTTATTTATTCGTGGCATGAAACGCACTGCTACTGCGCGAGCTGTGGTGATCCATTACTCGGTAACTCGGAACTCTATTGGCAATTTAGTTTTTCTTACAGTCAGTTTTAATTTTAACTGAAGCTTACAATAAAGTTGTGTTCAACGCCAGCGGTCGTATTATGTTAAACATACGAGCGACAGTTTCTTTCAAAAATTTATCACGATGTGGCTTTATTAATAGAAATAAAGTTTTCAGCCATAATTCGATATGGCGTGACGTTTATCCATACACAATAGTAATATCGTCCTGACAAGAAAGCAACATTGAAACCTTGTACCAGAAGAAATACACATTGATGCAAATTCGCGGAATGTAGTGATGTGTCCATGAGCACGCAGCTGGTAGACCCGACCGCTACGCCGTAGCCGCTGTAGGCAGTAATTCGATAAATTCGCCTGCGAGAACTGGCAGCATAAATACTTAACGGCAGTGGTCATATCGCCTGGTGCAGGCACGAACGGGGCGCGCTAATGTGTCGAAACATCGCGACCGCGCCGGACAGGCGGAGCGAGTGTTGTGTTGATTATTCCGCAGCCCGATGACTCAGGGAGTTATGGAGTTTTTCTTTTAATGCAAACATGAGAAATTGCACATATTTATTTGATATAATGGAAACACGAAACCCAATTATTCTCAAAACACATTCTTGTGGCGTGCTGGCTTTAATAAATAAGCTTTAATAAATGAACTAGACCTATTCTACACTAGTCTTACTTCGGCAAGGTAGGCGATAAGTCGACAATTCTTTTTGGCCGATTTATAATAGCATGAGCTTAACTTAATTTTTAAGTTTTTTAGTTTCATTGTTTGTCATTTTTTTTCTACTTAGTACTCTTAAGTTATTTTTTTTTTGTTGTCTGTAACTGTTGTTGGTTTTTGTTTTTTCATTTTCCTTTTATGAAACGATTATTTTGATTAAAATAGATCTATTCCTGAAATACATAAGAAGAAATAATAATAGCTTAGGTTATTCGCTGATTAAGAGTTTTATACTATTGAAATATTTTTTTTAAATCAACGAATATAGATGAATCATAGATTAATCGCGCGGGTGTTAAAAGCATTAATACCTTCTCGACATTAAGAATACAATAGAAAATCAAATCTTTGTAATGTTGTAATCTGATTACAATATCGGATACTTAAAGTTCAGTTATTGCTTCTGAAATTTGCAAATACATATCGTTTTCCCAAAGTTAAAGTAAGGTTGAGTTTAAGTTATCGAGTCTTCTTCACACCGGCGCCAGGTTTTATCCCCCCGCACCCTGCTACCTTATCTGGTCCGCACGCGGCCGCGCTGCGAGCTGTTAACATTACATTTTAATTATAAGCAAATAATAGCTCTCATTTATTTATTCACCGAAAGTCATTCACCGGCGGATTATTGTTCAATTTGCAAATAGTTTATTAGCTTTTTTGTTTCTTTTAGTGAGAGGAGTAATGGAAATGTTCGTTATTTTTAATTAAAATTATATTTATAGCCTTTATTGTTTCTGAGAAACTGGAATCGGATCAGTAGAAACTATATCTATTTAACTTAATTTCTTTACTACGTATGGCATAAATGCGCAGAAAGGTGGCGAGGTTAATATTAGTTCTGAGTTATTGTTTCAAATGATTTTGTTTATATAACAATTGCTTGTAATGTAGAGACATAATATTTGCTAATAATTAAACTTTAATCAAATTCCTTTTGTGCTTGTTTGTTGCGCGTTGTGTTTGCAACAAAAGAAGATATTTAGGTCGTTGGTGGCTCAGCGCCCCGCAACCCGCTGCCCGCAGCCCGCAGCCCGCTCTTCTGCTTATTTTGTTGTTTCTTTTTAATACTACTTTGTTATTGCTTGTGTTGTCAATTAAAATCCCATTCGTCAAATATTTTTTGAATATTTTGAAGTGTCATTCGATTCGGATTCCTCCCCCAGTGTCACAGGCGTACAGTCAGTTCGGCTTTTTTTTTAATTTCTTCTTTTTATTTTAAGATTGAGGATTACTAGGTGGTAGTTGAGATAAAAATACGTAATATGAGTGCTTTGAGTTTTTTTTAATTTCAAACTAATAAATAGATAGTTAAGTATTTTTATTAATAGTTTAACTGTTTATAACAAATAACTTGCGACGCATGTACCTGTATGTAGGGTTTGCTGTCACATTTTCTCTCTGCAGCATTATTGGGTGCGGGGGCTGAGGTTGCGGGGTGTGGAGTGCGCGGACTTACGGTCGTTGAAGGGCTGGAGCCAGTGGTCTGTGAATTAACAACGGCCAATATTTGGAGGCGTCGACACGCGTTTCCCGGACCGGCGGTGATGCATGCTTTGTCACATTTATGTAAATCTCCAATATTCGATCTTCATTTTCATACAACATCGTGTCGCTACGCCGATCCAATCGTGCATTGCTATTGTTGTGAAATGTTTAAAAACGATTCCGAACACTACATAAACTTAATATAAATTACCTCAACAATATAAATGGTACTGCAAAAACTTTTAATTAACTTCTAATTCGACGTGTCGGTACTTTTTCAACGAAAAACCGATCGCCGAAACATTTTGTGTGCGACGGTGTGCCAGGGTGTCAGGGGCGATCGACAATTTCGATTTCATGTAACGGAAAGCGGTCTGAAGGCACATTCATTTTATTTAAACGTTTTTACTTTTGTAGAGTCTAAGTAAAAAACCATGTTAAATCCAAAAATATAACTTTGATTTGATTTGGTGATGATTTGGTTTCCAAAATATTCCTCCAAGTAACCTGTTAGAATTAAATCATTGCTAAGTAAAGTGAAATATCATTGTGAGGAATTTTAAGTAATGATTAATAATTAAGCTACAAACGGCTACAATCGTTTGTTAATTTGCTTTGGTTATATGCATTAGTTAGATAGTTACATTGTGCGTAAATGTTTGCACTGGTTAAGTGTCTGCGGTGGGATTACGCAGCGAGTCACCGCCTGCTCGCCGCGCTCTCACAACGATTAACAGCTTATGACGGCACCAACGACGCCGACAAGCGTCGCCTGTAATCGGGAAAGGTCCAAACCCTTCCACCGTGCAAAAGCAAAACATTAATTTAGATTTTGAAAGATAATATGATGATATTATAATTACTTTTCCGAAAAGACAGTTTCTCAAAGTTTAATTGAGAAGAAATTGCATGGTACTGTTTTATCCTAGTTTATAAATAAAATTTTCCCGTCCGCCCGTCCAGGAAAAAGAGAGAATATGCTACCGAGTGTATGGATGAAGATTCTCCTGCTCGTTCACCTTGCAATGGCTCAAGCACTCAGCTTGCCTCGGCGACAGCTTAATGCGCTCTGCGCCGGTCACTGCACTGTTAATCCTGCCTCTGCGTGACCGCTAATTTCCCGTCGGTATACGCTCGCTCCCCTCTGTTCCTCCGTCGGGTGTCATGTCTCGCTGTCACGTTAATTGCCTACCGGTAGAGGCTTACCTCTGTCCCGCCGCTAGCCGCTAATCCCGTCAAAGTGGCCGCGATCACAGTCTATTTGCCATTAAACACTATTGAGATTTGATGACGCGTTATGTTGTGGTCGTAATTAAGAAAGCTCCTGAGCTCAGGTGATTTTTGTTACATACCAAACACAAAGGGGAATCAAGTATAAAATACCAAAACCTTTAAAAAATTTTTTTATTCATTTTAAATGTTTTTTTCATATTTTTCGTTCAGAGTAGACGAATTACGTTGTAAAGATCTCCAGCTGCAAGCTGCGCTGGATTTGTATTAAACGTGACTGACTGTAATACTTGGCTCGTCGTTTAGTGCTACATTCAGGGTAAAACTATTCTATGTCATACGGTGATTGATTAACGCTTTAATGGTTTAACTTAACATGTTTAATTATTTAGCGATAAAAGCAAATGTCGTTTCTAACTCTCGCCGTGTTTGTTACAGAGCGGAGCCAGCGCTCGGCGAGCTCGTGGCCGCAGCGGCCGCAGCAGCCGACCGGGGGCTGCGCTGCTCTGCTCGCAGACTTCGACACCAGCGTGCAACAGGTTCGCACGTTTTTATTGTTCACTAGCTGTTGCCCGCGACTTCGTCCGTGTGGATTTCAATATTGATGTGACTAATATGTAAATATATTCATATATCTGCGAGTAAAACGTTCCGCAGAAACCATACATTTTTCCAGGATAAAAATCCTAAGTGCTATTCCAGACCATAATCTATCTCTGTGCCAAATTTCGTCCAGATCTGTTCAGCCGTTGTGGAGCCTTGTAACAAACGTCCATCAAAACATTCGCATTTATAATTTAATGATTTTTTTACCATCTGTAATTTTTTTGTAACAAAAAGTAGCCTATATCCTTCCCAATACCTTAGAGAAGACGTGTAAAAAGGTTATTTCATTATGATCGGTTAAGTAGTTTTTGCGTAAAAGCGTAACAAACATACATTCATATTTTTAATATTAGTAAGGATAGCTTTCGCGTAGAATTACTTGAATTGTGGGCATTATTTTTAATATTTTAGGATACTTACTTCCCCATACTACCTAACAATATACATATAAACTGCTTTGGTTTACTGCAAATAAGTTATATGAATACATTTTATTATATTTGTTTTTATTTTTCTACCCATTACCCATTTCTAAAACAAAGTTTTAGGAATGGGTAGTGGGTAGTAAAAAGTTTGCAAGTTTGATCCAGCGCATCCTTCATTGTGTAAGACGCTTGGCGAGTTCCGCGCTCGCG
>DWLR01004162.1:0-12462 GCA_018246295.1 Papilio alexanor hazarajatica
TCCAGCTCTGCGAAACAATTTCATTACATTTTTTGAATATTTTGAAACTTTATAATGTATTAGCCAACGTTAGGGATATATCATGTAATTGTTTCCGTGAAACGTAAAACAATGATTAGGGTTCAGTTTTCTCACACAGGACATTAATATAAATAAGTCATGAGATGAGACTCGTCAATGAAATTGCTATATCCAAGAATAACTCAAGAACTTGGTACATCATTTCCTACTTAAGTTTTAATATCAATTTGAAGGAACTGATCGGATAATTTCATAATTCACTGTAATGGACTGTACTGAAGTACTGATACTTATGTTACCGTCAGAACAACGTAAATATACTAGGGGAAGGGAAAAAGGTGGGGTGGAGTGTTGGGGGAGAGGTTGGAGAGGTGGGGGAGGGTACGAAGACATCTCATCAAAGGTTGAAATGATGCGCACGAGTGCTTTACACCTTAATTCTTGATTGTAAACACTATTAGTTAACATACTATTAGTTAACTTCAACAACTATTTGTTTCAACTATTACTTATTGGCGATGGGTCGTTTTTCGTTTCTCTTACGTTCATATCTCGATATTGGTATGGTATGGTCGCTGAGCGATTTGGACTTGCTGAGATCAGCTTCTATCAGCTCATTTTAACTCTGATCTGCTGTGCGCTATTTAAGTCAGTAAAACATTTTACATATAATCAAAATTTTAATCAGTTCTTCTCTGTTTAGCTAATACATGATGAACTACAATGAAAAATCGGCTTCCACAGACGTCAAGCTGCCTTGGACCTACGTTATGTGGCTCATTATTAACAAGAATATTATAAAGTCTGTCAAGCTACCATCAAGGTATCGAGAATTGTTAGTGACTGTTGTATTGACTGCGTTTCGTTTCAAGGATTTTCTCAAGAGCTCCATGCTTCAACCATGGCACAATTTGAAACTTATTTTCGTTCCAGCAGATGACAGGTCAGACTGCAATCGTAAGGATTTGAGTTGTTACCTTTCTTAGTATTTCTATCTAGGAATATTAGTAACAACTCTGAACCACAGACCTTTTGCACAGTTGTAAGGGAGGAATGCTTTGTCCTGGTTCTGTAATAAATCTTCATCATCATCAGCCTATATCTATCCACTGCTGGACATAGGCCTTCCTCAACGTCTTCCACAATATGCGGTTCTCTGCTCTCCGAATCCAGTGACTTCCTGCCGTTCGCACGATGCCGTCGGTTCATCTGGAAGGAGGAGGCCCCACGCTTCTGGTCCCCTCTCGTGGCTTCCATTCTTAGATTTTTTTCTCCCATCTACCGTCGCTTGCTAGACAGATATTACCGGTTCATTGACACTTTAGCCTACTAACTCTGAGAACTATGTTTTCTCTATTGGTCCTTCGTCGATTTTCTTCGTTCCATCGCCCGCTGTGCGACTCTTAACTTATGGGCCAGTCTCACCATTAGAGTCCAGGTCTCTGCACCATAGGTCACTGCGGTGACACTTATTGAAAACTTTTGTCTCTAGGCATTGAGGTGAAATCTTAGTGGATCAATTATTTCCGCTAAATCAGCAAGCAGAAGTAGAGCTATACTATATCAGTAAGGATAGAATAAAGTACTGAAGCACGTCAGCAATGAAATAAATTATCCTGATTGAAGTGAATGTGCTCTCGTGCAAAAAATAGCACTGAAAGTCACAATCAAAATTCCAATTTTTGTTATTGTAAAAGCAAGGTAACAGGTTATGCATGTAGCAAATTTGCTCGATTATACCTAATGCATACTTCCAACAACATACATATCCCGCTTTGTCAAGTGTTTACTAATTGTACATTTTAAAAATGTCGCAAAACCGGGGTTCTGGGCTCAACAAACTGCTTGAAAACATTTTACATTGCTTTCTAGGAGGTAAATTTTTACCATGTTTTCCATTTGTTCATATTACGGAAATAATGCTAGTTGCTTGGGGCATGGTTCGACAAGTACGAAGGATGTCGAAGGATTTCTAACTGTAGTACTAAAACGGTTTCTCGAGCAGTGTGAAGTCTTGCGTTATCGTGGGGCAATAATGATGAAGATCAGTTGACGAGTTGGGGTTGTCTCGCTGCGAGTTCGAAGAGTACCATTAATTCTTAACTGGGTCTGAGGAAGCTGTAATGAATTACACCATGAAGTGACCGCCAAACAATTACCATCACTTTTCTATGCTTCGCTACGTTTTGTCTGCTAGCGAATATCGTAAAGAATCGACTTTTCTTCACACGTCACAATTGGCCTCAAAATCCCTTCATTTCTGTACAGATTCAATAAGTATAAATCATGAGGTGTCCATTTTTCAAGCTTTTTTATTTTACCGATTTATGCAAATGGGTCAATATTATGAGTCATGGTATGGTATGGACTTCAAAACATGCTGCTAATTCCATGTAAGTTTGATATGGATCAGTTTCTATTATCGCATTCAATTCATTGTGTCTTACCTTAGTGGGTGGTCTTTCTCGAGGCTCATTGCGAGCTGTTTATGCTGCGTTAGTTTCATGTTACAACTCATATTCAAAAAATTACTTTAATTTCCAATATTAAACAGTCGAATGCCGTACATTTTTTAAATTTAAAATGTTCCAGTTATTATTTGAAAAAAAAAAAAACAGGTTTTATCGTGAAATCTCATACTAAGCAGCTTAACTTTAATTCAAAGTATGTATATGTACGTTAAAATGGCAATTTCATATTTAAGACCCTATTATTTAGCGGTTATCCCTTCGATAATAGACATAACAGGTATTTTTTACCGACGCTCTATCCCCCCCCCCCTCAATTTACTATAGTTAAAATAATCTTTCGAGCCAGTATCCAAGCCAATATTATCAAGCCATATTTAATAATCAATTATTTTAAGATAGTAGAATGAAGGCTTTCTTAGTAAAAATAACCTTCCTTGTACAGATTGTTAGTCCCAATTTTGTTTAAATTTGTCACAATAAATTAAAAACATATTTTATCAAAACAAATTTCAGTTAAACATATTTTTGGTAAACCAATACAGTCTTCTGATTATAAGTTAGACTTGGCAGGTAGTTTTTAAATCTGAGACATTGTATTAAATTATTTGATAGTAAAAACATTTTTGAGTAGATAAGGCTTATCTATGAATCATCATCATCACGATTTAATATTGCGAATTCAGTAGTGTTTTGAAAGAGACGATTAAGGCGTCTTCGTAATACCCGTACATAATTCCAATATGGGTTCTATAATAGAACAGCTTTGGAAAAAAAATCGTTATTTCAATAACATGGCTTAAAAAAAAATTACGTGTTAACGAAGTTAAAATTACACTACTAGGCTCATGAATTCACTGCGTGTATAAGAACAATATAAATCTATGTATATCAGAAAAATAATGAATTTAAGATCATCGTCATTATGGAGTAGTCTATTACAACATTATTTTCTTACGCCCCCGTAAGTTTAGTAGACGCATACTATAGCTATGGAATTTACTAGCGAAGAAAAATACCGCTTCATGTTTGCATATCCCAATAATATGTAACTAACGCGAAAACGCGCGCTGGTTTTTAAAATAAGATACTATCGATAATAATAATCAATTGTTTCTCTTCACGCCATCTTTTTCATTGATCTTATTATGCGATATGATGCAAAACTCCATTTTCGTATATGTATAACATTTATAACAGTGGTTAAGCCCTCAACAATAACATATGTTGCCGAATAGGTCGCATCGAAGGATGAAATAACACAACCTCACAAAAAACAGGCGTGAGGTTTTTTATTATTTATTTATTTAGGAACAAAATTTACACGTAAATTACAATAATAATTCACCAATCTGTTAAGAACAGTTTGTTGGCGAAAACTACACTCAGTTATTAATTAAATTCTAATAAAATACAACATAAAATAGCAACTAAATGGTAAAACAAAATTTTAATACCTAGTACCCAGTTAATTTAGTATGTTAAAGAAGAATATAGTACAACGTATTAGAAAGGAAAACGAAAATAGCATAAGAAATAAATTACTAATTAAGCACAACAACTAGTAAGTACAACACTAGCTGTTAGTTTAGATAGTTACTGGGCATCGAATGTATTCAGTAGGCATTTTTTCAGTTTATTTTCCCTTAGTTCCTTCACTTATTTTTTGAGTTCGTGTGTGACTAAATACCTTCGTGTCCTTTCACCATAACAATTTTGCGCTCGTGATTCCTCGAACAGTTTCTGAGCTATGCTCGTTCTTATATTGCTATAAATAAGTTTGTCAACCAAATAATCCATTTTATTATACTGTTCAATAGCTAAAAAATATTGAATTTTTCGTGCACTAGTAGAATGAGGCAATACTTAAATAGTAAATTATACTTAACTTTAAACTTCTCTTTGACATGCTTATTAACTAATAATTTAACACATCTTTGTTGCAAATGTCCTACCTATGTAGGTTCGGAACGTATGCCCGTAAACAAAAAGACCGTAGCTTATCACTGAGTCAGCCAGACACAGTACAAAAGCGAGTACAGAATGCGTATAGTGGTTTATTATACACTTGTTCTATATGCAAATTCCAACTGAACTTACTATCGATAGTTAACCTAAGATATTTATATTGCTCCACTATCTCAATTGATTTACAATAATTGCATCTTTTATCGTTATGAATGCACTCATAAGAGTGACCTATAATATTATGACATATAGGTAGTTTTCTGCGTCTCGTTTGATGAGTGAAGTGCCGGAGGCCCAATTCTAGCCCTCTTTCCCTTCCCACCCTTTTATAATCAGTAAATGATGGAAAGGGAACTGGATTTGACGGAGGGGGGGGGTTCCTCTATTAGAAGTAGGCTTAACACGTTCAGTAACTGTCATGTGGTTCTACTTAGATGTCTTCAACTATAAAAAGAATATGCGACTGTTGCAACAATTACTGTTTAAACAAAAACAATGTAATAATTTTTACCACCACTATAAATTTAGTATCTGATAATGAAATGATAAGAGACAAAACAAAATTTCCGTTTAAATATAAAATAATGTAATCACTGTCTACCCATAAATTGTATAAGCCTAAAGCTACGTTACCGCAACTCCAAGACTTGCGCTCTTTGCTTGAATATTTGTTATATATTTCAGAAAAATAAAATGTGGCAAACGATATTCGTACAATATTTTACTATGGAGAGCTTATTTGTCAATATAAGTCTGAGCTGCCTCAAGGGATGTCAAATATGACAGGGAGCTATAGAGAAACTCCAGAGATAAATGTCTAAAGGAAAAATAAATTAATCACTCATGCTATATACACTAACGACAATATTTTCTGTTTTTCAAAGCTATGGCGTAATAAATAAATGGATCAATATATAGGAATAAAAAGTTATTTTTATAAAATTGTTTTGTTTAAAAAATTAAAGCATTTGCTGTTTTTGTGCGGTATTGAAATAAGGTTTTGCACGGGCACTTTAATGAAAAAGATGAGATACATCAAATATTAGATATGAACAACATATCATAACAACTACTTTTCTGTAGCGTTGTGGTACCCGTATATTCTTTAGTCGCTTTTAACCGGAATAATATAACACAATAGGCATCAAAGACATGGAATCTCTAAAAATTGAACCAAAAAAAAAACTGTTATCTGAGAAGTGTGCGTATACTTTACTTCTACTTTACCTCTGTTGTTAAAAATGAAGTTGTAGATTGTATGTAGGTGAAACATAAATAAGTTGGTCTTTAGGCTGCCTTCGATTCTAAAATGTGATATTGTAATAAACACTAAGGCGAAAGCCGTCGGTCAGAAATAGACGTAAAACCTGTTTGTATAATCTTATGGGATAATCTTGAAGTAGTATTAAAATATCGCAGTTTTCTCTAAAGTAAGGATATTGGAGTTTCTATATGTCTTAGGTTTAATACATTTCGAAAAAAAAAACATTATAATAAAATTCGCCCGCCAATTCTGCCAACATAACAGTCACAAATCGTGTCATTATTCTCTCTTAATAGTTTTACAATTCATGATTTAGTATAACTAACAGCATATCATATAGATTTGTTCTAAGCATATCATTATAACGCCATTAATATAGCAAAATTGAGGACCTATTCCGATGTATGGCTATAAATTTGCCACCAGTCGTATTTGAAACCTAGATCGGCTTAGTGAATTGCGGATATAAATTACTTTAAGTTATTTGAAACACAAAATTATATTTTGAATGTTATATGTAATGTTGATAATATTATAATAAATATAAGAAATGAGGAATACAAGCTGAGAATCGTTTGTGTTGTTCATTCATTCGAGATTTGATTGATCGTGTTGCGGTGAAATTCAGTGGATAAATATTGAAACAGATAAATCAATTTTGTTTACAGTATTAACTTTGCAAATGTCCTCGAATAATAAATTTAATAATAAAAATATACGAATCACTTGTAAATCTAAGTGTAATCAAATTTCGCCCACATCTTATTCCGCACATTCCCTTCAATAATAACAGCGTAATAATTTAATACCTAACACGTTACATTGATTTGTATTTCAGTAAATTTATATCGTTTTAATGAAAATATTTGATGCCAATAGAAAGCTCTTATTTTAGCTAATAACATAAGCATATGTTTTATTTGTCAATTTAGTCGAGCAGTGTAGAGATGAGATGCGATGAACGATTCTATATAATGATATGGCCTTGATCGCACCATATTAATGCTTATACAAAGGCACTGAATCGTTCTAGACGTGTTTAAATTAATGTGTAGTACGCGCCATAAGCTCAGAATAGGGTTTGTATGCAGTATCAAGGGCATGGAAACAAACACAACGCACCCTGATACGAAAACAAACACCGTGAGCTAGACAAATATTTACTGGTTATTTTTTTTTCAAATTCATTCCCTGTCCTGTTTCAATCAATGTTTATCAGTAATTCTAAAATCTAATCATCCACAATAATTATTACATTGTTATTTGTAGATCACGCCCACAATCTACAATTTTTGGGTTCGATTTTAAAAAATTAACGTATCTAATAATATTATTTAAAAGTTTTAACAATGTCGATATAAACAAAAAATGTTACGGCTCACTCGAATTCTTGTCTGATCGTATTTTAAGAACGGTTAAACAACTTTACGTTGAGTTTAAAACGCTCATACATAATCCATTTGTTTATTTGAATTGGGAATATAGCGATAATATTTTAATTTTTCATCTCTTTAATGGGGTTTTCAAGGTAGGAGAATAATTTTTTAAATAAACATTTTCACGGTGCATTCTCAGTACATGTCAAAGTGACATTTCTCATCAAGTAATTACAATATCGCCCCTACATTATATTATAAATTCGAATGTAAACGATTATCATGAGATTTTGCACACAGATAAAATGCGTAGAGTACCTTTTACCCCGGAAAGAATAATTTATGGATATTAACGCATATGAAGGTGCGTGTAAAAGCTAGTAATATTATGTATCAATATCTCGCCAGTAAAAATTCAATGCTCTCGTTTCGCGAGAACATCAACAATTGAACGCTAGCAACGCTGGAAATATTTCCTACAGCGAATTATCGAACATCTCTCACTTCACCTTATATATCAGATAAAAATTCTACTTGATACATTTTAAGGCATTCACATGAAAATTTTTATCCTACATCAATTTTCATGAATCAATGCGTTTAATGTAAATTTCGTTTAACAATCGAAAGAAGTAAAGCAAATAAATCTGTTATAGAATCGATTCAAACTGAAGTAATCGATCTCTGAAAGTATTCAGGAGGTGGATTACAGGAGGAACTTCAAGTCACCGGTGTGAGTGCATTGTAATTTTTTTATTGACATTTGTGTATTACAAATGTTTGATGAGTAACTATGTATGTTACAGCACGTCATTTTATAACAAATTGATGTGTTCCAGGCGATAATTTATTTGCTCTTTAAGTCTGCGTAATGGCCGAAGCTAAGTTACCGTGATAATGAATTGACGTATCTGAAATGGGTCAGTACAATTTTTCAATACAGGCCTCGATTCGATGGCTTTTATTGCTTGTAACATCGCCGCTAAAGATTGCGTCGGATCTTTCATAATGGAATCACGCTAGCATGTATTAATTTTTCTCTTTGATCTATTGACATTCAACTAAACGAACTAGGAATTATCTTACAAATTGTCAATTTTATTGCAAACAGATTTTTTACAGATTCCTCTAAAAATTTATTCTAAATACTAATATTTCTTTTTTTTTTCAATAAAAACCACATTACACAGTATCTGAGGAGTTTTACCGCAATATCGAGAACACTGATTTAATAATCGACGCTTGATGAATGAATATGTTGTTTAAATTCAATACGGTCTTGAAATATCTATAAAATATAGTAAAGTATTATAGACCTATATAATTTATTTCTCTTGCCATTAATTTTAGATAGTGTTTATAGTTACAGAATTTATAATATCAACTAACTTCAATTATTAACGTTGTTCAGAAGGAACACATTTAGTATCATGATAACTTTTATAGCACAACTCTATTAATTGACCATCAGTAATTCAATCACAAACAGTTAGTTACATATGAAATAACAAATTAAGATCTGACAACAGTTTTACCTAGGGCCGAAGAATCGCTAAGCCAGAGGCTAGCAACAACCGCGGTCCGTATTCGAACAGCTGAAGGTCGACCGACACTCGTACCGCTAAATATTAATTTAATTTTTAAATATATTGTTGAACATATCTAAATATTATTTTATTCTTTTCTTAAAACTTGCTCTATTTTCATATGTTTCAAAGATCCTATGTTTTTCTGGACCTTAATGTTTTTTTGTTAACCTTATTCGAATCACACGTAAAACTATTGGCAGACCCCTGCCCTCTGGCTGACCCCTAGCCTTTATTGTCGGCTTACATTCCTCAGTTTGAATCTCACCTGACTTTGAAAAAAATCTTGATATCATTGAAATCATGATACTATTATTTTTGATTCTGTGCGAATCGCTTTTGAAAAATAGTACGTCTTTCTATGAAAAAAACGATAAACTGTAGACTCTTAAATATCTTCACCGTGTATACTAGCTGCGTATTTACAACGCCTATACAGGCGATGAATAAGTCTTAGCAAAACAAGCTGGCTGACTGAACCGAGTATTAAATGAAGAACCTTGAAGATTTTTAGGACGATTATAGCTTGCAATATCACGAGCCTCTATGAATTAGCGGTGTTGAAATGTCGCTACACGCGACTTATTTTTTTCACCGTATTCTGTTATAGAAATACTTGTAGATGTCACACCAATGAAATTCAGAATATAGAAGAAGTCAGAAATAAGGTCATTTAGACGACGAAGACTACGGGAGTAACGACACTGAGTTCAACTACCCTCAGTTCAGCGTTATGAAATTATTTGCTATGTTGCTGGCACTTGCATCTTACAAAAATCTTTATCAACATTGGTTATAAAGGGACCATAGAAACGTTCATAGATACACGTACAATGTAATATTATTGATGAAACATTTCGCAACTTCCTTAATCGAGTTTTTGTGAACTTCACGCGAACGAAGTCTTAGCATACTAATGTTAATAGATAATTATGGTGATCTGAGGGCTTAGACAAAGTAACATTCGATAAGCGATATCGCTAGTAGAAAAGATCAAAATGTATAGAATTGACCACGTGACATTTCGAAAGCTTATGCCACCTGGCTTCTGCTAGGTGAGTAAATAACTCAATGCGATGCGATACTATACGAAGTGATGCGATCTATACTTAACGCGTGACTGATTACACAACAGCGGCGACGTAGCCACAAATACATTCGAGCACATATCACTTGAATTTTTGCATCACGTCACATTACCGCATTTGTGGTTCATCTGGAAAAACGGATGATAGTAACGCATCTCTAATTATTACATATCACGTAATTGTAATATTTCATACATATAAACTATTGGGAGAAATTTAATATTATCAAAGCCGGTGAAAGGAAAATAAAACAATAGATATTTATCACGTTATAATTTATGGCTTCTTGTTATATTACTTCCTTCCTTCAAGGAAAGTTGGAGGAAAAAGATTTCTATCTTCCTGATTTTTCTCCGTCGTGTCATGAAATGTTAGTTTGATGAAAATGGAATAAGTTTCGAAAGTTTTTTTGATACCTATTTTCACTGTCTTGGATAATAAAGAAACTTCGAAGGGTGATGATGTTAGTAATACAATAATAGAGTTGTACCTACGAATGTAACGGTACAAATGTGATGTATATTATCAAAATGCTTACTTATATACTTGCAACGATGGCGCAGCGACCCAAAATGGGTAGCCTCTGAAACTAGAGAGCGTCAACACTGCCTATCCCGCACCGTCTCTTGCCAGTCGACTGCTTGGAGCTCCTATAGGTCTAGTTCGGCGGCATCTTTGCAGCCGTCCAATAGGTCAGCGGCTCTTAACGTTACGGTCCTTTCCCACCGTCCAGCGGAGTCTCTGCGGACCTTTCTTACCATTAATACAAAAATATAAAAAATTGTTTTGGCCTTAGTAATATAAAATCAAGAAGGTGAAGATTGATTAGACAATTAATACGGTCTTACGGATATAATAGACCGAGTAATTTAAATTGCACGTTAAAAGTGGTTTCTGCAAATTTTTAATGCACATTTATATTGCTATTAAATTTACCATTAGGGTAATAATAAATTCAAATTTGACAAAGATTCGAATTAATTCTGATGAAAAATGTTGAATTTTTAATGTTTTAACGTGACCGAAATTTTATGGCTGCGACTATGGATACACACGATTGTTTATACATAAACTTACTTTATGCACACACGAGAACATATAGAGGTAAAAATTTGACATAATTTAGAGTAAAGCTTTGAAGATAAATTGTCTTTAATTTAGATGTGTTCGTAAACTCGACGTAGGCATATTTATTATTTTTTTTTGGTTATAAAATTACAGTACAATTAACACCATTTTCTAAACTTAAATATAATGTGCAAGATTAATTAAGTAACACATATTTGTTTGTAACCCAAGGTGTTTGTGAATACAAGGTGTATTTAAAAGCTAAAGATGAAAGATAAATTCCATGAACGACATACCTCGCGGTAAAACACCAGTAAAGTAGCAATAATAGCCAACATCATTCAATGAATCGATAACGGCCGGGAGAAGAAAGGTATATAAATAGCGGCTACGTTTTGACATAAGGAAGATTTGATAGAAACAATTGATGTAGGATTAAGAAGTTATGAGACAGTTTAAAGTTTTGATTTGAGATAATGATGTATAATTGGTTATATTAGATTGGTTAGATTTTTATCTTTTAAAAGTATTAATATGAAAATAAGTATTCGTACTTAATATAATTTTTACTAAACTAATCCGAAAGAAGAAACTCTTAATCAAAATGCTATATATCTGAAAAAAAAAACATGTCTGTCATAATCTAGTTTTTGTGTAACTTAAACCTTATCTATTAATAAATTATCATAAACTTTTTTTCAGTAGCAATTTATTTTTATCGATTAATTTTTTATTTTATTTTCAGAATCGACACAAACGCAGCAAGATGCCAGTAATAAAGTCCTGCTGTTGTTGGAGAAGTCTCCGTAAGGGGTGTTACGCATCGGCCTCTTATACCATGGTATTTAAGATAACAAATATAACATTACTTTAAAAAGAAATATTATCAACACAGCTTTTGTAACATAGTGTAAATGATCACACAGGATGCTGTTATACTAAGTACTAGCAAGTTTAAAATCGTTTCAATAGTGTTGGAGTTTATCCCCACCTAACAAACAATAACATCTTTTTTCTCTTTATAATATTTATAGAGTATAGAAGAAATCAAATCAGTTGTTTCTCATTTATCAACGGTCGTGATAAATAAAGGGTTGATCCATCACTTAACACTTTAATTAGATATGTAATCAGTTTCAACAGTTCAACGAACACAGCACTGACGATAACGAACACCGCACGACATTAATGATCACCGTAAAACCAACTTCTATTCATTACTTTCGATCCCCGTAGAGCTAAGTAATTAACGATCTGCAGTGTCACTTGGCTTATAGTACTAGTTAAGAAATTCCGGTAAATACGTATGAAAGAAAATTTTTAATAAAACTCAAGCAAAATTTTATTTCTCAGTTCGATTAATCTGTAAAGAAAAACTTTTCTAATTGGCATAAATGTGATTTATGAAAACTTCTATTTGGGATGTTTTGTTTTTAATAGTTTTTGACAAACTACTTTAATATACTTCCGTATACGGAACTTGTACGCAGTTCCAAATTCAGACCTAATCTTTGTAAACAAACGTCACTTACTATGGAAAACGGCCATTACACTATTTTAGATTTTCATCGAAAATATTGATACTTTGTGGATATTGTGAAATAGATGGATGGAATGAGTGAA
>DWLR01004163.1:0-12461 GCA_018246295.1 Papilio alexanor hazarajatica
TCCAGTCTCAAAGGTAAGGTAACCAACTGATTGCTATGTTTATTTGGGACATTTTTTTTGTTCGGGTCATAGATTTGGTATAGTATACATAGAGGTAAACTCTAGATGGAGTGTTCCCTATAAGTTCGATGTTCAAAAGTGAAGTACAAATTTCATAGTGTCAGTGTGCACGTATGAGAATTTAGTTTATTAGTTATTGAAAATGGTTTTGTCTGAGATAAAAGGTACCCTTTTCTGCATTGTGTTCCCAATATGTTTTCCCCTTATTCTTATCCCTTGTTCAAAAGAATTATGTCATTTATAGACAATAGAATTTGTTTGGCAAAAATCAAATGAAACGAATTAAATTGGAATGCCTAGAGTTAACCCAATTTATTAAAAGACTTTTTGTTGGAAATTGTTTTTTGTTGCAAAGCGGACATTCTTCAAATCTAGGGTTTTTAAGATATACCAAAAATTGACTATATATAGATAATTAATAGATAATATATAGATATTGAAATATTGGTAAATTAAAGATAAACCTGTTTAATGTATGTAGCATTTGTAACCGTAAACGTTACGTAAGGCGTACCTTAGCTATAAATGACTTACTAACTAAATTATATAAATTTGAAGTCGGTTTTGTTTTTTGTTAAAAAATAAAAAGATTATTTAATTCGGGTTATTAATTCAATCCTCAGATCTAAAAATAAACATATTAATCGGGACTATTCTAAACAACGACTAATTGGTGGTAGCTTTGCATTTAAATGTCAGTTACATAAATAGCGCTCGGTGTTCATAGATGCGTTGTGAAACTTTTGTTCGGTTCATGTGTGGGATACTGCCGTAATAAATAATTATAACCACAACTAGATTATTTTATTACCCGATATTGTTTGCCCGATTATGTATCACTAGCATCTATTATGTCATTTATTATCTGTCAAAACATCAAATTCATCATTGCCACGTGGAAAGTGTTACCGCAATTAATATATAATACAGTAAGTATTGCCCACGTCCAAATTTTATTTAATACTTGTTTACCAATATTGCATTAACGATATCTACCCACTATGACCATACTATATCTAGATTTTACGTTTGTTATAAAAAAATTATCAAACATGCATATTATTACAAGTACGCTTCTGCTAAGGCAAAAAAAAGCGAAACATCTAAAGTAAGCCTCTCTTATTTTATTTGTATCAGATATGTTGTTGAAAATTATTACTGAAAAATAAAATAACCATCTGACCTTTTTAGCCGACTTCAAATAAAGGAGGTTCTCAATTCAGTTGATTTTTTACTTTTTTAGGTTTATTATTGCAGAATATCTTCATTTCTGAACTGAAAAATGTTTCTTTTGATGAAAAGCGGGCCTTCGCAAGTTGGTCCTATTTAATTTTTAATGATATTGGACATTGGGTTTTAAAGATATACCCAAAATTGTACATTAATATCGATAATAAGTTGTTCTTTTTTCTTTTTTAAGAAATTCATTAATTATATAAATTTGAGGTCGGTTTTGTTTTTGTTAAAAAACGTTAAAAGGTTATTTGCCATGCTTACAAGTTACGAGTACGACGAACACTAAATGCAAGTCAATATGACCTTACCGTTAGTGATAAAAAACATATCTTTATATACAATATCAAAATCAAAATAAAGGTAACTAACTTATTGTCGATTGTTCCGCTGCGCATATATGAACCGCATTGTCGTTGATATTCAAATCCGCACAGAATTGTTGCGGTATTACGGATGTTCTTATAAAATAAATCATATCATGATGGGGGGGGGGGGGAGATTTGCCAGCTTTAAATTAAAGTTCCAAATTCACAAAACCTGATAACATGTGAGACATATACCGCGGTCTCGGTGTGTAGTGGAAAGTCAAAGTATTCCATTAGACCGCGCGTTACACCGGAGACAATGCGACTTAGGGAAACAGAGCGTTGTTCGTGCGCGGCCGCGCGTTGTAAAAGTAACAGCACGAATACTCCAGGTGAAACTCGGCTGAACTGATTGCGACGACCACATCTGCCATACATTCCTCCATTACGAAAATTATCACATTTAACGACAACATTCGATAGTTTTGCTGTAATGGATCACTTCAATGTTAGTGCGCATTCGATTCCCGCGCTTTTTCGAACGAAAGTTATTGGGGAACGTTGTGAAAAATCTTAACTAGTTAAGAAATAAATGTAAGATGATGTAGCTTTATATTTAGGTATATTTAAGACATGCTCTTTTTGGGTTTAATGGATTTGTAATGAGACGTACCGTGACTAAATGACTTTTAATAAAAATTAACAAAATTAACAGATTATTTAGTTATATTGTTTCTATTCTAGTATCTTCTATTATGTCTCGAGTTAAACAACTTCGTATAAATAAAATGCACGAGTAATATTAAAAACCCATTAAAATACACTTCAGATTTTTACGAGATTATTATTTGCTTTCTAAAATAAAACAGAGTTAATTAAGCTCGAATAAATATTTAATTTGATGTTTGTATTGATGAATTTATTGTATTTAGAAATTAATATCGTTTTATTATTTTTGTTATTCCATTTATCATCCAATCTCTCTTTTTAGAGAGAGAGAGTAGCTTTTGTTGTTAATTGGATTACCTTCTTATGTAAACTTGTTTGATAATATCACCAAGTCGTGACTTAAATTCCATGCTACATTGCATTTCAACGCGATTGATATCACAATCATCAAAAAATACAAGGCGAAAGTTATCATTTTCAACTATAATTGATATAAATGATACTTTTTTCGTATTGTCTACATAAATATGATCATAACTGCATAAAGCGATTAAAATTATTTAATTGTTTTATATTGGATACGATTAGCATAACATAATTACTCACGTCCGTTATACAGAGGAATAGACAGATATTATTAGATAACAATTTGGTATAATGGATAAATCCCAAACATTAATCTTATATTTTTATTCGAGTAGAACGATTGATCGAACGAATGATCGAAAAAAGAATGAACGATCTGAAGGTTGGAGATTGTCAAGTAGCCGCTTGATACTGTTTATAAAATTAATACCTAAAAATTATTTAGCCTAGGTCAGGTGTTGGCAACCTGCAGCTCGCGAGCCACATGCGGCTCTTTAGTTCCATAAGCAAATATGATCTGTTTATTTATATCATTTATTTCATACAAAAACAAAAACATTCAAAAATCGTTCTGAATTGATTAACGAGGATTAAGCAACATTTCTATCTCTAGACATTTTTAATAGATATTTATCTTAGGAAGAAATAGATTATTTTGTTTTTGCCAAAAAAAAAAATATTAATGTAAGTACAATTTCTTATTGGCAAAAAAAAATGTGGGCCTTTAAAAACTTTGAAATTTTGTAAATTGTAATTTTTGACTCTTTCGACTCAGAAGGTTGCCGACTCCTGGCCTAGGTTAAAGGTTAAAAGTGTTTTTCTGCAAGAGTTTTGTGGGTTTTAGTTACCAAACATAACTTTCATAATTTTTTTATTCTAATAATTTACTGGTGTATGGCAGCGATCACAAATCGCTGTCTTTTTCTACTTCTGTAGCAGTAGAAGGTCCTGAAACTCCTCAATATAAAGAACCCTGCTGAGATTTATGCCTAGAGTATCAATGGTAAAGAACAGGATAGACCCGTAGCTATATATATTCATATACTTTCAGATGGAATGTTCCATACGAATTCGACTTTCAAAAATCAAGCTCCGGTTACCATAGTGTCAGTGTGTATGTATGTGACAGAATTTAGTGTTTTACTTATCTAACTTTGAGGTGGTTTTTACAAGATTCTACAGTTCAGTCATTTTTTTTATTTACAAACACAATCATTTTGAATTTGTAACGTTTACGAATTTAGTAAGCGTTTTTGAATTCGTGCCCCTTGACTGTGGGATTAGGTAGGATTTTACGAAGTCACCAATATGTGACTTTTATGTAGCTTCACTTTTGGGACCCAAATTAGGTATCTGGAAGTGTGTAACTTCTGAGGTATGCCTATAACATTCCATTTTTATTCCTTACCGGTCACAACATTTTTGCTTTTCTTGTTCTTTTTGGGATCTATGATATAGAACGGGAACTCAACTTCGAACTATGAAATGTGTGATCGTTACTATACTTAATTTAAACTTAACGTTCTAAATATAATTATTTTTAATTTCCATGTTGTTAGTATTATTAGTATATCTTTACGGTTATGTATAACTTAAATGTTAGTTTTGTTAGTTGTGTAAGATATGAACCACTCTTTGGGTGAAGGCCTCCTCTATCTTTTTCCAAGCAGTTCTTCAGCTCTTACAAGGGTCATCCAGTCTTTTCCCTAAATTCATCACGGACAAGACATATAGATACATAGTTTAAGAATTTCTAAAAATGTTTTTTTAGATTTATAAAAAAATAATCCCCCAGAACCTAAAAAAGGAAGTATACATTACAACTCAAATAATAAAATGAATTAAAAAAAGTAAAAGAGTTATATAAGGTACGCTGAAAATCTCAGAGCCAGATAATGAACATGTGAGGTGTTTTTAATAGAATTAAAGGAAAGAAATTATAATTTTTGATTAGTTTAAAAACTTCGACTTTCAGAATTACATTGTTGCGTCCGTGAGTTCGCACTGTCAAAACATTTACATAAAACATGATGTTATCTAGAGAGATACTTATCATATCATCATATGAGACAGATATCTGAACAAATAGATCACAATATGTTTTAATGTAAATGTTTCGTGATGATATATAATGCGTATAAAATGTACAAAATTTTATAACCACGCCTTGTACATCCGGTGTTATTGTCCAGAAGTCAGAAGAATATTTATTTCATAAGATTCTAAGTTATTTCGACTTGGATTAAGATAACTAGGTATTTTCTCATTTAGATTGTTTTACGGGAAGATAACAGAAAAGCACACTCACGTCACAATTTACATATTGCTCCATAAGCTTACGTTTTTAATTTCATGTGCAAAATGTTTTTATGCTAATTTAGGATAACTACTCGTATAAATAACTTTAATCGTTTAAAAACACGTCTTAAAATTAAGTAGCCTTTTGAATTATTAATGCTGTTTAACTATAATTTTTTAGTTCTCACTTTCTTCTCTCGTTCTAAACTATTAAATTCAACGTGTTCCGACCTTGTAATTCTGGTTTTATTTCACGATTATGCATGAGATGCTATTCTAACTTCTAAAGCATGGTGTTCGAGTTAATGGCTGCTATTTTATAACCAAATTAATTGCATTTATACCCGGATTTGATATTTTTAATCGACTTCAAAAAAAGGAGGAAGTTCTCAATCCGGTTGGTTATATATAATATTTGTTAACGCCGTGATTTCTGAACCGTTTTAAAAAAAATATTTTGTTGGAAAGTAAGGAAATTCAAATAAATCAGTTATGAAGCAGGCATTAGGAACATTTACTTATAAATATTTTAAACATAATCGTCGATAGCGCTATCATGCGTTGAAAAGTCAAAAACACGTATGTATTAAAATAACTAGAACATGTTTAAGTATTGGACGATAGGTGACCTAATAATAAGAGATGGATATATATAAATATTTTAATAATATCAATAACATCGATGAAAGTTGCTAAGTTTTTTTTTGTTATTGAATACCTAGACCAATATGTGGGATTTAATATGGGAAGCGGTCAAATAATTCCGATAGTTTCCAAGTATTATAATAATTCATTAAAAACTTGCGACCCGCCCTGGCTTCGCACGGATAGCAGAGCATATTATAATATTTTTTTCTGAATTATTCACCGGCCTTTTTCAAGAATCGACGCCATGATTTTTCAGCCAGTTTATAGATAAGCTTAATGTATTATAGTAAACATTCCTCGTTAATCCTGGTCTATTACTAAAACTATCTGTATAAAATCGACAAACAGAAGGGACTTTGCTTTATATTATGAACACGATAGCGCCCGGCCCTGTTTTCGTTGCGGCTGTTGATTTTTCGTTTACGCGCGTAGTTTTAAATATTTTCATATCTTCCAAACTATTTGTCAAAATGATATAGTTCAAAAGACAATTATAATCTCAGTTTATGCTCTAGCTAACAAACATTATTAGGATTATATACATTATTATTAGTATAAGGATTTATACTGAATTCGAAAAAATAGTGTGGTAAATAATAAAGGGCGCATATTACAATTTTTTCTTTTCCAAAGTTTTAGCAAACAAATGCGACTTCACTCGCCAGCGTATGACACTAGAGTTGTTACTTATGTACTCACAGATAACAACTCTAATAAGTAATACTCTATAAGTAGTAGAATACAGTTTAGTTCGTGTTGTCCCGTCTACTGATATGTTTAATGTCTGTGGAAAGGGGACATTCGCAAATGGGTCCTATATAGTTTTGAATGTCACTGAACCTGGAGTTCCGAAGACATACCGAAAATTATCATATTGGTAGACTTAAGATAAGCCCTTAAGTTTGGATTTAATGGATTTGTAATGAAACGTGGCGTGGCTATGACATAAATAAAACTAGGTGCTGCCCGCAATTTTGCATGCGTTTATTTCTAATTTTCCTAGCTGGATTTTTAATCCCTAAAAGAGAAGAATTATACATATTTGAGGTCGTCTTTTTGTTAAAAAAAAATTGGTAAAAGATGAACATATTATATTATAAGCAAATACATCTAGAAAATACGGAATGTTAAGAAGAAAAAAGTTAGTTGACCATTTTTATTTCTTTCATAAACGAATTTGGCGTAAATGAAATTGTTGCTTTTAAATATTATATTTAATTAAATTTTTGAAATTTTAAAATTAATTTCATCAGATGTTAATTTGTAATTGCAACCCATAGACTTTACAATCCAGTATAATAGTAGTTCCCTACAAATATGATTTTGTGGCAGATAATCATGCCTAATTAAAATTTTTAAGCATTATTTTTCAGATACATAATTTATGTCTGTGGTTCAACTGTCGAACCCGTCATTCTATATTTAGAGAGATCGCTTTCATCACAATTTATTTGGTCCCTAATGAGATAAAAATTACAGATGTTCAAACGAAAATAATACAAAATGTTATCTTTGCATTGCATAATAAAAGGGTTATCTATTGGTCCGCCCATTTCTTAATCACGTTGGTGAGAAAACAACAAAAAACAACTTTTGAATACAAATATCACACTTTTTTATATATAGATAAATGCTTCGTAACTGTATGTCTGTTATGATTAACATGCCGTCTTCTTAAAAAAAGAAACTATGAAAATTGTGTACGTGATTAATAAATCTATATTATAATGTGATACTCTTCTTGTCAGCCATTGCTGGGCCTTTTTTGGAAATTTAATTTTACACAAACATATATATTCAAGCCTATATATATATATAGTGGCAGTATTATGTATATCGTTACATGTACCAAAATAACTCAGTAAGGTGCATTTATTATGTTAATGAAAGTAAAGTTGTTCCACCACTTGTTTGTGGTTAGCGCATATCGTATTGCATTCATAATTTTCTCACTTGAGCTCATAAAAAGCAATTGTGTGTTTACTTGACCATAAGAATATTATAAAAAATATCTGGTAACATGTTCGCCTAAATTTTATTTTCACATTACTTTAACCATTAAATGTCATAAGTATTTAGTTACATATTATACCAATTGAGTTGCGAGTTGTTTCAAATTCCATCCATGAGATTTTCAAATTTATAAATTTGTCCAAAGTGTCTGAGGAATGGAACGATCATTATAAACTATAAATTTTTTATTGTTACGTAATTTTCAAAATCTGTAATATATTACTATCACAGAGACAAATTTAGAATTATAAAAATATAACTAAACACTGACGCCCAAAACTCAGAGAGGTAGGCAGAGATTACAGATTATCATTTCGCTTCTTCTGCATCTACACCTTAAATCGTCTTCCTGTGCCAAGATCGCGCCGAATGGAAATCCATAATATCTGCCTACCCCTCTGGGTTACGAGCATGAGTGCTATGTTATGTATGTTTTCGAAAACAAAGAATTAAACTTTTCAAATTAAGCTTTTAAATATGGAACAATAATACAAGCGATATTTTCCTTAGTTTACGATACAATTGAAGCTTTTATACGAAACAAACAAAAGATCGACGGTAAAAAAGTTGCGAACTCATGGTGTTATAAGTTAGTTAAGTTTAACAAACAAGGTGAACAACGGGTTGGGCACCGATCGGGGTGGACTCACTTATCCCGCAAGAGACAAGAGTCACGACGAGCGTAGGTCAAAGCCCTTGGCTTTTTTTAAAAATCGATACTCACGAATCGATCACCCTGGAGCCTCTATCGTTCGAACTGGACAACACTATGCGTGGATCGCGAACATCACTAGATAATTTATCATAATCACTGGTCGCGCTAAATGGTGGGCCGCCATGCGTGCGAGTAGCGCGATGTCTGGGGACAAACTAAGTGAATTTCTTGGTGCCCGCGGTGCGTGACGACTGCACGTGCCCGCAGCGCAGCGTCAGCGCATCTCAACTGTTCGTGCTTAAGCTGCCTATACAGGCACTACACCTACAACTAACTGAAAAATTAAGAAAATTAGCTAAGCATACTTTTATACATTTTCTTTACAATTATATACCTGAAATAAATACCTGGAAATTCGTAATTACCTCAGCTATTAATTGTGTTCAGGATGCCTTAAATCACCCTCTTTCCTTATTATTCGGAATTCCCCTTCCCCATTCTGAATACATGCCTATAATCGACGCTGCTAGTCTTCGATCGCAGCACGCACAAATATCTTGTAGTCCAGTGGGCTTAAATCTGAACTGGAAGAGGGCCAGTCTTCATGTTCGATAAAGTTAATTCCATGGGCAGTCAACCAATTTTGCGTACTTCGTGCTCTATGTCCTATCCTGTTGGAATATCCAATGTCTGTTAATGAATATTTTTTGAGAAAGAGGTTCCACTATATTTGTTAGGACGGTATTTTGGCACACTACGGCACTGGTTTTTATATTTTTTCATAGAAAAACACCTTAGTTAAGACTGAATATGAGACTCTAAGCCAAACCATAACTGACGAAGGATAATGTCTTCGTTGGACCTTCGGAATACGCGCGCTCGCTTCTTCATTGCTGTGAGTATACACCTTATCATTTTGTTTATTATAACTTTCTACGATGGTAAACATTCGTGCAAAATATGACCGGTCTTTTTATGATAAGCTCGTATTCCCACATCTTCAAACACTCTTTGGCGGTGGTTCTGCTTAGCCCCATCTGAAGAGCTAAGATTTTTTGTTTACGTTCAGGGTTGCGTTGGATACGCGCCTTCACCTGTTTGATAATCGCTGGTGTCCTAAGTGTGCAGTGTGCGAGGTCGGCCGGTCCTCTCACTAGCTTCGAAGCTTGAATCTTCAGTGTATCGTTTGACATGTTGAAAATCTCTGTTGGCGCGTAACCACAGCGGTACAACGCGATAACCGTGACTCTTCTTTCTTCGACCACTCCATATTTGAAAACGAATGAAAATGATTTTTTTTTTATTTTCGGCGAGCGCGAACATTCTATTTTTAAAGTTTAGTTCTGTTTTTAGTCGAAATATATCAGGCCATTATTCTGAAACCCGACTAATTATAAATACTTTTAATCTGCTTAAAATATTTTTAATCTGTTTTTACACTTCTCTAAATTTATTTACAAATTGTTAGTTTGTGGGAATCCTTATCGGTGTACGTTTAACGCTTTACCTTCATCTACTATTTTGATAATAAGCTACCAGATTACGTCATAAATGTGGAGTACGCTGTAATATTACACTAAAGATGTATTAGTCAGCCGGAAAACTTACCTTAAGAAGTAAAGTAATAAATAATTTATTTGTGACGTTATTTCTTGAATTGTTATTGACTCCTATATTATAGTGTTCGCAGCATTTCCCTATAAAATTAAAAAATGAACCAGAAGAGAAAACGTGAATTTAAATTGTTGCATGCACGAAGTTGAAAGTTATTCCGAAATAAAACCAAACAGAATGCAAAAAAAAAAAACAAGTAGACTAATGATGAAACGATTTTTGGACAGTATCGAGTGTTAATCAGTGTGTAATTTAAAGTTAGATTAAAATGGTACCTATCGTTTTTTTATTCATATGCCTAAGTATTTTGAATCGATCAATCGAAGACCATTGCAAAATACATAAATATACGATCGTAATTTAAAGTAGGTACAATTTTTTTATTAATCCTGCTAATTTATATTGCCTCGAAGCACCATCGCATTATATTGAGTAGATTTTTTCTCTCCGCGTTTCGAGTTTATGAATGTTGCTTGATGGTTCAGTTTTTTGCTATGGCATTGTTACTGTAATCCGTAGCCACACTAACCTGTTCCAGCTAAAAATATACTAGTCCACGCTTCTTTTTCCCCAGTGCTGTCAATCATAAGGCGTTCTAACACTAGTTATTTTATCATAATGTTTGGACAATCCCGTAGAACAGTGACTCGTTTCTTAGGTTCGATATATAAAAGCGACATTTTCCTATAACGAAAAATTAAAAACAAGTACAAGTCAAATTACAAATAAGTTACATACAGTACAGTTATCATTTAAGACAAAAATTATGTAAACTTGACAGATTCGCATATAACCACATAGACAAATGTAGGTGTAGGAAAAGGGGAACACATTTTCCTTCGATTAATGTTCTTGAAAGTATGAAATGTATCCGTCACAGTCAATTTATTTACTTGTAATAAGTATACGATATCAGATTATGCGATAATGAATGCGTGTTATTGTCGTGGTGTTTCCTATATACATAATATGCGACTTTCCCATTCCGGTACGCCTTATTATGCGCCGATTGAGTGCTCATCGCGCCCTGATTATTTTTATATGACGTAGGACGTCATAAAGAATCTTATTATGTGTTTGATATGTCAATTACGTTTTTTTACACGGTTAAGTTTAAGATTCGGTTACTAGTTATTAATAAAGGAGCAGGTTATGTGAAACGATTTCTTAGATCGATATCTGTTCTCAAACGAAATGTTAATGAATTGTAATATTTTATATGCAATAACTTTGATGCCAGCAATGTTTCATTTTATTGTTTTGTTTAAAATTTTTACACTGACAATAGCAATTAAGAAATATAAAAAAGTAAACCCGTAGACACGGGCGACGATAATAATACGATATGATCGTAAGTTTTCTTCTAACTCCCGCTTTAGTGTTTTACTTTAACATTATTTTTTATCATTTTCCTTTACAGTGCAGTTCTGGCCGTCTAGGGAAATACTACTGTGACTTTATCTTTGCTTGTAAAGAATAGTGTGAGAACATTTCTGCGCTAGCTAATTATGTCGTTGGATTTTTTTTAATGAAACGCGCCAACTTTTGTTCATCTTTCCAAGAATGTAAACATGGTGCAACGGAGAATTTTGTTTTATAAAATCACTAAAAAGCAGTCTAACTTCCCTGCCATTATAGACAGTTTTATGTCATAGATTCTAAGTGTATATTTTACATGAAACATACGAAACAATTCTTAGCGCAAAACGATCTAATTACTTACTAAGACTTTTAGTTTCAACATTTTATATACACGCATTTAAATATATATAAATATATAATAAGGTATCTCTGATTTATCATTGTCAGGAATGTTTTTCGCATTGAGGGAACGTCTTGTCATGTCGCTTAGAAAAAAATATGTTTTTTTTAAATAGTTTCGTGTAGTAACACGAAGTATAGCATGCATGAGTATATTTAGTGCTTTGTGCGACAGAGAAAGACGAAAGCTTTCCAAAGGTCGATGTCTAATATTAATGGCTGCGTGCTATTCTAGTAATACAGATAGGTGGTCTTACGTCGCAGAGTTTCGATTCTTTAATGCCATCGTCTTAACCCGATCGAGACGACCTAAATATTTATACCTCAACATGCTAAGGTTGCGGGAGTGCACTGGATGAGGGCGGCAGGGGACCGATCTTTGTGTAGTTAATTGTACGCATGGAAGTCACAGAATTAGTAAAAAAAAAGTAAAGTAAGATACATCGTTATCGCTTTAAGCGGATTTCTGAAATTTCTGTCTAATTTAAACGACCAACGCCTGAATGTGTTTCGAATTAAAGTTTATATTAATTTATCTATATTACTCTTCTTTATTTGGATTTTAGCATTTAGGATACAGTTTAAAATATATTTATCGGCTATTTAATATCAGGTTGGCAACTAATAAGCCCGCCATCTCACAGTACAAGATTATTTTATTTTTTAGAGAACTAAATACTAATAAATACTACTAAGTTTTCAATAATATAAGCACCATCGTTTTCTATCACCTGTCGCCACCGCGTTGGTAAAGACATGATACCTTCCCTGTAGAAGTCTTTCGGTTTTTGATTGAAGAAGTCAGTGAGTTCGGTTTTCAGATGATCCTCATCCAT
>DWLR01004164.1:0-12461 GCA_018246295.1 Papilio alexanor hazarajatica
TGGCATATTCCCCCCAATGATGCAATCAATGGGGGAGGCCTATGTCCAGCAGTGGACGATCATAGGCTGAGGTGGTGATGGTGGTGGTTCACTACTTTGTATGCTTGTTTGCATTCATGACACATTGTAAATGAAACGTTTTAGAGCTGCTTGTATTTGTTTTTTTAGATAAATATGTAATAATGAGATTCATTTAAGAAATTGTGATAAATATATAACTATGTAATTTCTAAACAAGTGTTGGCATTGTACAAATCCTGGGTACACAGTAAGCTAATGGTTTGTAATATATTTGTAAATACTTTAATGTTTTTATGAATGTTTTATAATATTTCACAATATTATATGTATATTATGTAATATGCTTTTGATTTGATTGAATGAATTTGTATATAACACTAGTAGTAAATGAATTAATTTAAGCTGTTTTAATATATAATAGTAGAACTCGCCTCTAAAATATAGAGGAGAGTTCTACTTTAGTTTGTTAAACAGTATGTATACTATTTTTATTACATTAAACTACATGGGTTGTATTTTTACTATTCAATTTTATTTATCAACTATAGTAAAACTTATTTTAAAAGAGTAACTACTGAGTTTCTTGCTGGTTCTTCAGTAGAAACAACATTCTGAACCAGAAGTAGCTTAAAAAATAATTATTAAAAACAAAAAAGTTCATTGTTTTATAAAAATAAAATTTGTCGTTAATAAATTGATTTAGCAATAAATTTGTGCTTTTCTCGGTTACTAAAATCTTCACAGAATTTTAATATATTTAATATTAAAATTCTGTGAAGATTTTAGGGCATTCAAAGGGCATTTCATTTTACATATTTGGAGAATTGTTTCCATTGAACACTGCGTATTTGAACGCCATCCGCCACTTTGTGATGACGCCATGAAAAGGGTTGTCTGGTCTGTATTATTAGTAGGTGTTGGGTAATAACCATGACATAAGAACCGTTACATAAAATGCACTAAAAGTAGTAAGCGGGGGTTTTGTGTTTCGTCTAACTAGTAAGTATTCTCGTTATTTAGTTTCGTTATTCGTGGCTCGCTTGCATAAAAAATCGTCCAAAATGTATACATTGCGTTAGTAAACTCCCTAATTCTCAACTTTGAGGTTTGATAAAGTAGTTAAAATTGAAAGAAATGTGGCTGTCGTTATCACGCCACCGTAAGAGACGTTTCATCTATATTTAGTTAATGCATTCCTTGTTCTGCAAAAGAGTTGAAATTTTAGGGTAATTCTATTCTACATTATTGCTTTTACATTTACCACGCATCAACCTATCATTATCAAAGCGTTTGGCAAAATAAAGTTGACTCTAGTCACGTAATAACTATTGTTGCAGTGGGCCATCGATATTCGCGGCACGTGTCTCTCGCGGGGCGCGTATGCTGCACGTACCGAGCGCGTCCTAACGGCCTATGTAATGGCAGCTTGCTCTTTAATAGCCGCAAACATCTCTCTCGAGCCCTCGAACAGTTCCCAAGAACAAATTAAAAACGATTATGACCATTCTGAAAGTACTACCTACCTTGTTATTGATTTTTAGCGTTTGTAAGTGCCAGGCACTTTAATGTTAAAAACATGATAATGTGTTTAGAAATACTGTTCGTATGTTTTAACCTCCAAGTAAATACTTAATGGCCTATAATCTATAGAAAATATAATCTCCAAGTACCGAGGTGTTACAGACACGTTTAGTCAGAGAAACAAGAAAACAAGGGGTCTTACGAAGCACACAGACAACTATTTATAATTTGAAGATTTTATGAAGGTGCGGTAATTTCTCAATGAAGCTGACCTAATTTTAGTAATGCATAGCGCCGCACCTTCGGTTCAAGCGTGGCGTGACTCGAGAGTGAGTACTGCGCCATTTTCTTTTCCAAATTATGCTAGTCTATGAAGTATTAACAGTGCTTCAACCAAGCAGTGGCAAATGGACACCTAAATCATTTCCCCTCCTCTTTTTTAGTTGGCTACAAACATCTGCATTTGATGTTTATGGCATTCATTGACATCAAAGAAAGAGTACTGTCTAATGATAACGGTGAAAATGATAATGATGTGCTAGAATTTGTTTCGATATTAGAACGTATCCGTGTTATTTTTTCATTAATTCAATGAGCGTTCTGGAGAATCTAATAAGTAGCAATTTATTCCCGCCAAGTGTTAATTTAAATCCGCCATATTTATTTACAACGTGCTGTACCACGCCTCGGTGCGGCGCTACGATGGCGTGATAGTGGCGCCTTCGCGACCTCAGGCCGTTTGTCAAACGGCGATACGCTCACCTGAGCCGGGCGTTGGTTAATTACCAACAACGCGCCTAATGTTTCTTCGGAGATGATAAACTGCTTCCTTTGAAGACACCCATGAAAATTTTTAGCTTGTTATTTTCTGGTGCAAATGTATTTTATGTCTCATAAATTCAAAAACAATTATTTTACTTAATTAGAATACTGCTTTACTGGATTTTTAAGTCAGGTATTTTTGAAATGGAAAACATCAAATATCTACACATAGTATCAAACAAAGTTGCTTTTCGGGGCTCTGTTTTTCGCTAGCACCTGTTAAACCATGCAACGGATTAAAGAACGGTTGTTTATATGCATAATACATTGTAATTCAAATTTAGTATACATGAATACACGCCATATTTCGTAACCTCCAAAAAGCGCCAAAAATTTAACTGTCATAACTTACGCTAAACCATGGGACATAATATAAAATGTTGTTGGAAATAATTGTAGATCTTCAAAGATAGTAAATAAAACCATATAATCTATCTTCTATGGTATCTGTATCTCCCAGAATAACCATTTTTTCCCTAAAAAAATCCATTAAAATCCGTAAGATATTTTTGTTGTATTCGGAATTAATCCTTATCGTAATAAATATTTTTAAATTTAACTTTAATTGTAAAACTTATAATCTTGTAATAAAACATAATTAATTACAATATAATGATACTTACTATAGAACAAGAAAATCCTATACTGAGAGCACCATATATTTTGAATAACTAAACTAGGTCATAGATTAATGATGAATTATAAATTAAGGAAATAAAGAGTCTAGTTACTCACCTCTTAGTGCCGGCGACTTCGATGACCTTGCAACGCGAGCGGCGCCACCAACAGGGCTGCAGGGTCCAGTACGAAGAGGAGGCACTGCGCGCCCAGCCCTCCTCGGGGAACATAAGCACCTGCGAACATATATATTAATGTAGTCGACATCTAAGTTCTTATCTTATACAGGAAGGTGGCAAACGAATAACATTTGCGAGATGCAGATCCGTTGCCTACCTTTAATGGATAGATTAAATAACATTTCTTATCCTGTTCATCCCCTTCGCCATTAAATTTTCTTTCTCTTCCTACCCTTACCTTATTAGAAAGGGGTGGGAAGGGGAAGAGGACTAAAACTAGGCTTTCGGCATCTCACTTTCCAGACGAAACGTAGAATATTTCTACTTCACGCTAGTCTTCTTTGAGGTCGTGATATTTCATCAGTGGAGCGGGCCATTCGTACAACAGATGTTGTGGACACTATTACTGTAAAATTATGTTCTTGGGAATCGTAGGAATTGAAATTGAATAGACATGTACTTTTAGGACAGTCAATTCGTCGAGTAATATTTGCCAACTTTTGCCTGGAGATAAAAATATGTAGAGGCACCACTAGAGACTTAGACTAGATATTTTTTACTTTAGATTACAGGAAATAGAAGATTATTTACAGATACCTTATTCTATTCTCATATTTTTTTTTACATTTATGTAGTTTTTTCTTAGTTTAGCAACTTAGCTAAAATTTCAATACTCTCTGTATTGAAATTTTTCATTAAAATCGATTATACATTTCCAAATAAATGACTTTATACATTAAAGTGAGTTTCATCTCAAACTCGAGATTTTCATGACTGTGAACAATTTTGCTAAATTAGAAAACTTTGCAAGCCTTTCGACAGCGGCGGCGGTATGAAAAATAGCTTTTTGGCTTAAACTAATATAGCAGGCCAGAAACAAAACAGAGTGGAGTCGTAACGAAGTTGTTGCTAGCGCTCGAGTTTAGAACCGCGGGCGGTGGGAATCTGTAAATCGTCCGCCTTCGTGTTTACGTTTCGAGCTCAGAGTAGTTCCCGGGGCTACGTCAGCGTAACGTAAATGCGGAAGCATATTGGCTGCTGGGATTCGAACGCTCGATTGGTTTCCGGCGTTCCGTCCTCATTTTCTTCGTCGTGATTCGGGCAATATTTTTTTTCGTGAAGGAGTTTTCCCGCTTTCGACAATATTGCGCCAGTTTCAAAGGCGCAGTCGTCGAGGGTGAAATCGCTTTCACGTCGGGTGAGCACACTAATGATAGAGTTCCGGACACGGGGCCGCTCGCAGGGACAATGCGCTCTCGTCCTACGCTCCTGGGCCCCTTGACGAATCTGACTATTGTTTAATGGGTTTAAAAGCGTTTCAATGTTGTGAATTTCAAATGCTTAATGGAGTACAAACTTTTTTCGATGCTAACTGTGAGGTAGCCGTTTCATTTTAAATGCATTATCACATTTTGAATTTTATGAAATGGCTAACGCTAAATTAGAGTTTCAATTAAAAATTATTTAAATTTATTTTTTAAATAATTTAGATATTTAGGGATTCGGCTTACCGACAAATATTCAGTGACTGTGTACACTCATATTATTTTCATCCGGGATAAAAATCAGACTGTTTTTCAAATCAATTAGACAATCTAGTCAAAGAAACTCTACAAATGGTTGTAATTTGTTATAACTTCATATCAATAACAGGACGAGTACAAGGGGAAATGTAAGATGCACTTTTATTTTTGCAAATTAACTATATTTATTTTAAAAAATATCGGGGAATTGATTGAGTGTATATATTGTTTTTAATATATTTACAATTATGAGAGGTTTCTTTGTTTTGCAATTAATTACTAAACTCTGATGATTTATATTCATTGCTTTCAGACGGAATCACTTGATGCCGCTGCGCTTAATATTCATCGGTGCTTGTGGTCCGTCGGCGCGCGACAACACCTTTTCACACAGATCGATCTATCACTTCGCACTGTCGATGATCGAGAGTCATCCAATTATAACCCATACTCGCCAGGGTTTTTTTCATCGATAATTGCTTTGCTTTTCAAATCAACTGAAGCGATATATTGCTTTCCATGGGGATTCCAATACCGCGAAGGTTTATTATATGGAAATATTTAAGAACAACCACAGTTTCAGTGCTATACTTTAGACCTATGTTTTAAAGCGTTTTGAAATTGAGTAATTAAGACATACAAGACAAGAATTTAACCAAAAATAACATTTATGGAGTTCTTTAAGTTAGTGGGGTTAAACATATTAAGTAATTACTAAATAGAACAGTTTTTAAAAATAAGTAATCTTCTTGAATTTGGTTTCGTTTTTTAAGAAAAACAAAAACCGTCTTCAAATTTGTACAATAATTTTTCCCTTTTTGCGATGAGTAATAAAAAGCAAAGAAAGAAAAAGCTTCATTATCGGTTGCCATGGTAATGTTGAGAATAACAACTTTTTGACACATGTTATCTATTATCGAAATGAAAACGTTTGTTACGTGGGATTCCACGTAATTTCCTAGAAGATTTTTTTTTTGTAAATTTATTAATTTACAAAATAAAATCATCTAGGAAAATAACTAAAGAACGTGTGTGCAGCCGCGGGCAACACCTAGTTTTATTTATAATTACATTTTTATTATATGTATAAATCATTTATAGTCACTACTTTTAAATTTCTGTCGTTGTTAAAGCAAAGTGGAATACGATTTTTATTTTGCAATTTGAGCGTTGATTCGGATTACGGTGCTGTGGAGCCGATAGTCACGTCCTGCTACTTGACGCCACTCGACTGTTTGCGTCTGTGCCCATTGTACCACTGCCTCCTCTCTGGACTTGCAGGACTCCATAGATAAAATGGAACTACTATTTATAGATTCTTACTTCGACGATTTTATTCGCTTTTAATAAGAAGCAAATTTTATGAAACAATTTGTTATTAAGTGGAACATTTTTCGCATTATTCAACCCCAATGAAGCATGATATATACCATTGGCCATTTGTTTTTATTTGAGAGTCTCAAGTAAAAGTGACCTTCAAACAGATATTGAGCCTATCAGGTTATATCACCGTGGTTAACATTGCGAAGGAGATCTAACGTTTTTTTTTTTAATTTATTTTTTACATTGATGATATTTTGGATAATTTGTGATATTAATTACACACAATTAACTCTTAAAAGAATAGTTTTCCTGGAACTAAGAGATATGTTCAACGGTATATATATATTTGTTACTGTGATAAATGGTACACTTTCAAATACAAAGAATTTTCGGAAACGACGTTTAATTATGACTTTTATTTACAGTAACGATAGCAAGATACTTAGATAGTAAGATATAAGGCTTGAAGTTCAACACGACGCACGAAGTACTACTGAATGGTAAGTATTGAAGAATTATTATCGATACGAAAAAATTACAACGATTTAAAATTTAAAATAAAAAAAATATTAATTTAAATCAAGTTTGTAATCTATGCTAAAAGAGGAAGCATTTGTTTTAATGGCTTAACTCTGAATCTACTGAGCAGATCAAATGCAAATCTGACGACTTTCAATTAAAAGACAGAGCTTTTGTGCTTTAAAGTATAAAATTAATATTGGTAAAACAATTCGAAGTATCAACGTTGTCCATTCCCGAGCCTGGTATTAGCATGTCACTTTTAGTCGAAGCGCTATAATTCCACGTCCGTACCTGCGAGATGGTGCTCTTCGCTTTAATTGGATTTAGTCTGCACTATGAATACGACGCGAGGATTGCCGCTTTACAGATTTATTAATAAGTTTAAATGGAACACCTTCCTTTTGCGAATATTTAAATATTCAATTAAGTTATTAATATGGAAGAAATATGGCCCCACTAATTAATTAAATGTTTTATGCATATTAAAAGTGTTGATGTGATACATACATGCATACTACATACACCTGTGATCATAATGTATGTAGTATCTGTACATCATATATTTTCATTCGGAAATTGATATTTCATTTCTATAAAAAAAAACTTATTTTTGTCTTTTGGCCACTGTTTGCCTTGAAGAGTCATCCACTGTCGTAAAGGGCAGAGTACAATTAAAAATAGAAAATAGTTATCAAAAATTAAATTATTGGATTTAAAAAGAAAATTAAAATTGGATAATTATCACCCTTATTCACTACATTACCATTATTCACTACATTACCACTACATTAAATAATCTTAAGAGAAAAAAATTGCCTATTATTTATTTGTCTACATATCTTTTCAAGTAAAGCTGAGGAGAGTTGCTACTTATGTATATACAGGAAAGAGTTATAGTGGGTATGTTAATGAACTGATTTTAATTATTCCTTCTGCATAAGAAAGTAGAATAAAGGGAAGTGACATTAATTACACTTTATAAATAACAATGTAATCCAGTTTCCTGGCTATTTATTTCCCATATCATACGAGTATATTTAATATTAGTGAACGAAACGTAATAATACGAAATGTTACGTAAATGATGTAAAATTTTACTTAAATATTCTTCGAATCGATAAAAGGGACGGCCGACAAAGTATACAGTTTGTTCGGACACTTTCTTTCATACTACATGATATTGTTTGCTCGTTGAAGTGTGTTTGCTCGGGGCTCCGTCTTGTAAAATTGATTTATGATGGCGACTCGAACGACACGTGATAATATTTTTTATGTAGTTTGGTGTATGGTCGATACAAAGAGGGATAATATTATGTGGTAAATGGACATTTAAAATATTTAAACGTTGTGGTTTTTAATTATATGTACACCATATATGTACACCATAATACAATTTATATTTAAATCGGATAACGATCTTTATATCCTAATACTGTTTTCTTTGACTTGACTTTTCTTCGACTTCATTGATTGGCTTTTTTTTATTTCTTTCTTTTTCTTTTTTTCTTGTTCTTTCTTCTTTCTCTCCCATTCTCTGTCTCCGTCTCCAACACATGGGTAATCAGGCTCAAAAACAAGCTCTTGAAAGTAAATTCAAATAGTATGTGATTATTTGATCGTTGCAGACCGCACACCCTCTTCATGTATCGTCTATGCAAAATAATTGGTTCGCCTGACTGACACTTTCCGCGCACGGAGCGGACGCTGCATAGGATCCCGTGTCAGAATTTAATTAACTCTGGATGTGACGAGGCTCACGGGCTAGCGGATCATTTCATTACCTTCCATTAGCCTCTGCTACTTCCCGAACTGTACTGATTTATCTTGATTATTTATTATTTAAGTAAATGAGGTATCGCTACACCGTTCATCGATCGTCTACTCTTGATTATCAGATTCAAACATCCAAACAATATATAGTAACACATCTTATTATTTACATTTTCAATATTGATTGTTTATGTTCTCCTTACTACAAGAACGCATTTACAATACCGTTAAAATATTAGTGCCTATTAAATTACATTAGAATATTAATTTAAATTAAAAGAATCACCTTAGCTTACATACCATTAAATATTAGTGGCTATTAAATTACATTAAAATATCAATTTAAATTAAAATAATCACCTTAGCTTACATACCATTAAAATATTAGTGCCTATTAAATTACATTAAATATTAATTTAAATTAAAAAGCATCACTTTAGCTTACATATATATTTCAAAAAGATGAGTGGGGTTATACAATATAAGTAACACGAAACCATCATAATTTCATCCAAAGAAAGGGTCTTCTTTTAATAATCTCACTGGAATTGGTGGTCCTTTCATCCCTGGATGATATATTCCAGGAAAACTTTGGATCGTCATACAGGAAATGCCCTATGGAACGACACCGGGTCTTTGTGGCTGAATTGCAATGGGCACGGAATTGAGTTATGTCGGCGTCGGACGCGAGCGATGCGACCCTTTGTCGCGTCATCAACCTACAAATTGGCAGTTTAGCCGCCGACTCGCCCTGGGCGTTGGACTCTCGCACTGATATTTCGAAAAATACAAAGGTTATTGCCTTCCTCTGGGAATGGAATACGATGAATGGTCAATCTTTAACAGAGAATTTAACGAGAAAAGAGATGATAAGAATATCGAAAGAAACCTAATAGTATTACTAAAAAAAAAAGAATTAAAATTAATTTTAGTAAACTAGAATTTCTATTTTTTTAATTAGATGGCGTCTTTGTAAATTTTTAAAATTAAAATATTTACTTTGATCCAGAACTTGTTTGAATATTGGTACAAATGATGACATTATTGTAATAACATACGAACTAAATTGTTACACACATTTTCAAATTAATTACACAACTTGAATTTGGTAATAATTATGTCGCAATGTTCCTTTACTCTTTCGCAGTCGATAAATTGGGATTGTTATCACTTATCATCGATTGGGTTCCGCAAAAAGAAACCGACTAACTAGGCCAGTACATTAAACGCTAAGTCACGCTATCGGCAAAAATGGCATCGTAATTCATAGTCCATTTGACATGGGAAGCGAGCCAACGATGGATTCCATCGCGCCGCCATTACTAGTAAATAACTACAAACAAAAGTGATCCCTTAATTAGAAATAGCTAAGTTTCTGACACCGTAGTGTATTTTCCCATAAACTAAAAACGAAGAAATTAAAACTTTTTAGACAAATAACTAAGGCCGTCTTAATAACTGGGGCTGTGTATTTATTCGCGGTTATTTTTATGTTTTGATATTGTATTTAGATGTGTTTCACTTTAGTAACGCAAAACTAAAGATGTTCCGTATTCAATTTGTTGTTTGTAAAACTGTCATTAGATATTAACTAGTAACTGCCTTTTAAACATCATGTCATTTATTGTAGCTTTGCAAGTTATAAACAATAATGTCTGACGAATACAGTAATATATGACAGTAATTTTATCTGCTGTTAGACTAAGAGTTTCTTATGGAGGCGTTGCCATGGTAACGTTGTTGACAACAAGTGCGCACAGACGTTGGCGAAGGGCGACGAGACTTATCAGATAATTGACTGCGTGCGTCCCTACCAAAAGCAAATAATACACGTTTCTATGAACTTGATGTTTCTTTCAGAAGAAATAATTTTATTAAACTACCGTAAATTATTTCAATGCTTTTGAGATGTCTTAAGATAGGTAATAGAATTCTTGTAAAGAAACAAACTTTGTCGTCGTACATCGTACACATCATCGATTAATACTCATACGTATTATTTATTGGCGCATTAATTCATATATTATGGTATATATTACTTTCAATGCTTGAGAGCTAAGCATATGTTAGCTAATTTAATTATCAAAATAAAAAATAAAATAAATTTACTGCCAGTACTCGTTTTTTAAATAATTTTCACTAAAATTTACCTGTGTGACACCGGTGCGAACATTGGTTTCATAAATAAAGATTTTCCTCTTTGATATACGCTCGATCAAGTATCCGCAGCGAAGTATTCGTCGGGAACAATAGCCCAGAAAATAAGAAATTATTTTGATATACGACTGTAGGTAGGTAAGTCTATCCGCAGGATGACTCCATTGTACGTTCTAATGGCGCGTATCTCTCATTACAGAAATGTCCTGCGAACATGTCAACATATTTCTTCCAACCTACCAACTTGTATTAAAAGTCAGCATTTTTTCAGTCTTTTTCTATAGTAACAAATAAGCATTCGCTTTCATTAACCGACTTCAATAAAAGGAGGTTCTCAATTCGCTTTTTTTATGTTTGTTACCGCAAAACTTCGTTATTTATGTTTAAAAAAAATGTTGAAAAGGGAACATTTGCAAGTGGGTTCCGTTTTATTTTGAATATCATTGAAATATTATATTCTATATCATTGAGATATATGTATATGAGGCTTTAGGTTGTGAAGATATAGCGAAAATTGACATATTGGTAGATTTGAGCACTGTTTGGATTTCATGGATCAATTTATGATGATACGTACCAAGGCAATGAAGGACTTATTGATTTATAATTAAAATTATGAACATTTGAATTAAATTGTTAAAATATTATTTTAATTCAGAGGACAGAAACAGCAAATAATACAAATAATTTAGGTTTTTTTTATATAATTGTTGACACACGTGTATTAGAAGAAAGCGTTTTTGTACCTTCAAAGGAACTTATACATATGACTAGTGCCGTTTGTGTACCAAATTATTATCATATTAGCATTTTATATATGTGACTTGCGCCTAGTAACATAGGAAACCAAACGTCAATTAAATAAAAACGTTGCAACCTACCCTAACTGTACAACCTAACCTACTAACCTGTAAAAAAATAAAAATATATTTTATTCCGTAGCATTGCATACATAAATCATATCAATTTATTTAGACATACATTCTGTACATCATTATTCTATTGGATTCGTTAGCCTCGAAATAGTTGGTATGTAATTGTTTCGGTAGCCAATGCTTTCCCCCATAATGTCCTAATGAAGTATGTACAAAACAAACTGCAAAACGAAATATAACGATTAAATTTAAATCTACTGAAATATTATTTAAAAACTACATAAATATTAATCAAAATAATGAACTAAAGTAATTTGTAAATATAAATTAAAAAAAAGAATTTATAATATATGTTGATAAACATATATTAATTTGAATTAAATTACTAGTATATTTACAACGAAAATAAAAAAAAAATGTTGATGAAAGAGAGGAGGAGACAGAAAAAATATGATAAAAAATAAAAACATAAAAAAATTACATTATTTGACATATTTTCAAAAATCCTTTGGCATATAGAAATCCATGGGGCCTCCATTACTATATTTAGTTACTAGCTGTTGCTCGCGACTTCGTCCGCGTGGAATTCACTATTGATGTATCTATATATGTAAACATATACATGTATCTGAGTGAAAAATGTTCCGCGGAAACCGTATATTTTTCCAGGATAAAAGCCTAAATGGTGTTCCAGACTATAATCTATCTCCGTGCCAAATTTCGTCCAGATCTGTTCCGTTGGTGTGGAGTTACGTGGTGACAAATATCCATCCAAACATTCGAATTTAGAATATAATAGCTGTTGCCCGCGACTTTGTCCGCGTGGAATTCAATATTGATGTGTCTATATGTAAACATATATATGGGTGAAAAACGTTCTACGGAAACCGTACATTTTTCCAGGATAAAAGTCTAAGTGATGTTCCAGACTATAATCTATCTTTGTGCCAAATTTTGTCCAAATCTGGCCAGAGGGTGTGGAGTTACGTGGTGACAAACGTCCATTCAGATATTCGCATTTGTAACATAATGATATTTCTTACCCTCCGTATTTTTTTTTTGTAATAAATGCTATCCTATATCCTTCCCAGTACCTTAATGAAAATATGTGTACAAAGTTTAATGATGAT
>DWLR01004165.1:0-12458 GCA_018246295.1 Papilio alexanor hazarajatica
TTTTTTTTAAATACCGGTCGCACTTTTTTTATGGACACTTTAGCGTAGGGGTTATAAATGATAAAGCATCTGGTCCCCGCGGCCCCCCCCCCCCCCCCGACCCGTCTGCATCAGATGTCTGCTTATCTAATTAGGATGAACTCACGCAAACTGTTTAAAAGATTAGCTATGTTTATAATATTCTTTTGTACCATCTAAAAGTATTGCTTGACTAATTAGGCGGTGAAGCGTTAGCTTACAAAATGCCGATTTAACCTTAGACCATACATGTATTCGATGGAAAAGACTAACTCGGCCAGATTATTTCTGTCTTAATGGTACGACTTGTATGAACAATTCTTCCATGTGTGTGTTAAGTGATCTTGAAGAAATAAAGTAGAAAAATAAGGGGAAAATGCAGGATGTTTTAGAAGAAGTCCATTTCTTTGCACAGAATTAACACAATTATAACCAACAATTCTGCTGTAATTTTGATCACTAATGTACCCAATAGTCATCTATAGTCAATCGTTCAAAGCTGAATGTGTTTCATCGACCTAACTACCCTATTGACTGCGATTGATAAAGTCAAGAAGCAAAAGATCAGACGGGCTTATTACATGTTGATCTTTTGCTAGTTTTACAACAAATTGTTGCCAGCAGAAATTAAACACGAATGGATTATTTTAAATAGCAATATTTTGACAAGACTATACGTTGCGAAGACTAAAAAGTAAGGGAAAAAATTGTTCTGTATTGACGTTGTTCGCTTCAAACACCTTGATCCCTATTAAGACAGGTTATTTTTACATGTTTTAAATTCTCACTATGGCTATCTATGGCTGTGGTTAATCCATGATTTACGGGTTCCATTATGAAATGAACCTGGGCACCAACAATCTTGCCATTCATCTTGCTATTTAAATTTTACAAGAAGTTTCGAGAAGTCGGAAAGATGATGCTTCTTTTTGCAGATAGAGCTTTATTTTAATCACCCGATGCTGTTCACTCGATAACGCTTAATTGTAGAGGGAAGGTGGTGGAAAAACGACGCACAATAAATCACAAATAAACAACTAATGATGAATCTAAGTAGGCGTTTACTTATGATAGACGAAAACGTATTTATGGCATCGTATATCTCCAGACGTAAAAAAATATGCGATATCAAGCCTGTTATAGGTTATCACATTGTTACAATTAACATAACATAGTTATCAAGGGTATGGTTTAATGGTTCAATTTAATTTCTACATTTAGAAACAGGTATCTTTAAAGCAATATTGACGCTCTATCAAAACAATTACAATATTTATCAAATGCCTCAAGGATTTTAGTTTCATAAAAATATATTTCTTCTTTTCGAAGATGCAGCATTTGTAAAAGAAGATGCAACTGTTCGAAAATATTTTTGTTTGCTATGTGTCCGTGCCCTCCTAGGTAAGTACGGTATAGTAAAGTCCAGCACAAATCCGACACGACACCAAAAATAATATTTGCTTCATTTCTCGATGATATTGTACCTATATAGATATCTTGTTTCTTGCATGGGCCACATTTTATTTTATTAGGACATCAAACAAAAAGATATAAAAACAGAATGTACTAACGTAGTTTGATTATAACAAGCTAATGCTTGCAGACCCCAACGCAGTTTATAGATAACTGTATACACGAAGAATAACTTTTATTTTATTACACGCGATATGAAGTTGATTGTAATTAAACATAATAATTAGCTTCGGCATATTTATTTGCTTATCGAAATTCATTTGATGTGTACGTAGTTGGTGCTAAATTGGAAAGTCGGTCAATTGTTTAGATGTTTATGTGATTTGTTAAAATTTTTAAACGTAATGTTTTTTTTTGTTAATCTACGGCGGTAGTTAGCAATCTGTATTTTATTTGTGAATATGTCGAGAAGTTCGAAATGGATAACCCCATTCGTGAAGCAGGTAATATAAAAACAAAGACCTGATAGATGTTTAGTAACTTTAGATTTTAATATGATTGAATGATGATTGATTGATGAACGATTTAAAGGGACAGACAATAATAGGCTTGAGCATCGTAGTTTTTATTGAAATAATGTTATAGTTTTTAACAACAAACTTGCTGCTTCGAAGTTATAGAAGAACTATTCGAAAAATAGCTTTTTTACAGTACTTGTGGTTACTTAATTTTCCAATCTTAATTATTTGTCGCAATTTATGAATTACATGATAACTTATATGGCCGTATACATAATAATATAGTCTTAAATATCTCTCATTTCAATACAATACATTTAATACAAAACTCGAAAAAATTATCATGTAATTAATTCATATTATTGCGGTGCCAATTAGATATAATTTTACAATATAAATACCGTATTTTTTACTTACCGTAATTTTTAACACATAAGAGTCCTACAATTTAACTTCTATTGTATAATATCAATTGTATTCCATAAAAAATACTAATAGACAAATATATAAATATAATAGAGAGATAAAGGCCTTTATTATCTGTCAATGCATTCTGTAATAAAATTATAAAAAAAAAAACAAACAAAAATTTAACAACTTCGACATAGGCCTCGTTACTTCCACACTTTACAGTTGCTAGCTAATCTTCTCCATCCCTTCGGTAGGCATATTCCCATCTCTTTATTTCATGTCCTCTTTGTCTTTTCCCATTCCTGGGGTACTACTCTATAATTTCTTTAGTACATTTTTCAGTGTTTGTTGTTATAATGTACCCTATCCAATTTTTTTAGTACTGTCGTTTTTTGTTTACTTTTGGTTTTCCACTAATTTTTAAAATGGTCCATCGATCTCGTAGCTTTATGTTTAATATGCTGTATTGTATGAATCGGAATGTTGGGCGATTAAAGGTATGGATGAAAAGAGATTGCATGCTGCAGAAACGCGAATGTTGAGATGGATGTGTGGCGTGACACAAATGGATAAGGTACGGAACGAGTATATTAGGGGAAGCCTGAAAGTAGCATCTGTAGTAGATAAATTAAGGAGCAAAAGGTTAGCATGGTATGGGCACGTTATGAGGAGGGAAAAATGGCATGTAACAAGGAGAGTGTTAGATATGAATGTTGAGGGATGTGTTGGTAGGGGTAGACCTAAGAAAAGATGGATGGACTGCGTGAAAGATGACATGGGCAAGAAAGGAGTGACTACTGAGATGACGACTGACAGAAGAGCATGGAAGAAGGAAACGTGTTGTGCCGACCCTACTTAAAAGTGGGAAAATAGGCAAGGGAATAATAATGCTCCGCTCCATATAAGGTTGACAAGTTATAAATTTTTGATTGTTTTTGCTCGTTTCTGGCACCATGTAAACACTATGGAATATTGAAATTCTATAGCTTTTGGTGGATAAATTTTCTTTTCAAGTATGAATTTTCTTTTGTAGTCCTTTGTTACATCGGGTGTTACTCTTAACCTGGCTGGACATGGCATCTGCAATGGATTCGCAGCCATCCTTCTCCCCCAGCTGCGTAGACCGGATTCCGTTATACCCATTGATGATTCGTCAGGCTCCTGGATTGGTAAATAGATATTCTTTTGAATAACGGTAACCAAGAATCTCCCAGATAAAATTAAGGTTAATTAACCGGTAGTATTTAGGACGTATAAAAAATAACTTAAAGGTGTGTTTGATTGACCTAACCTGTGACAATTAAACATTTAAAAAGAAAAAGATACATAAGATTACTTATCATATTCATAACGTATCCATAACATATAGCCCTGCAACAAATATTTGAATAATAATTATATTAAAGCAGAATTTCTTTCTTTCAGTATCTGTCAGTGGCTTTGCACTCATCATTGGCAATTTCGCTATTCCTATGATTATGGGGAAATACGGTAGAAGAATTGCTAGTATGGCGAGCCTCATCCCCATGATATTGGGTTGGATAGGTATTGCTCTAGCCACTAACATACCCATGCTTATAATTGCAAGGCTACTCCAAGGTCTTTCAATGGGCATGGGTACAACCTTAGGACCGGTACTAATTTGTGAATACACTAGCCCGAAGAACCGTGGCGTTTTCTTAACCATCATATCAGTCATGATCTCCGTCGGAGTGTTAGTTGTGCACACATTGGGGACCTATTTATACTGGCAAACGACAGCCGTGTACTGTACATTTATAACAATGGTCGATTTCATAATTGTTCTATTATCACCAGAATCGCCAAGCTGGTTGGCAGATAGGGGCAAATATGACGAAAGTAAGAAAATCTTCAGATGGTTACGTGGCGATGGTGAAGAACATGAAATAGAAAGAATGATAACTGCTAAAATAGACGAAGAAACAAAGATTGGAGTGAAGAAGAAGGAGACATCAGAATTGGTATTAAAAACATTGAAACGTCGAAAAGCGTATATTCAAGCTTTGTTTAAAAGAAAAGAATTTTATAAACCAATTATAATAATGATTCACATATATACCTTATCTCAATGGGCTGGAGTGAATATATTGATAACGTATACAGTGGATTTGTTGGACAGGCTAATCGGAAGGGAAGTAGATTTAGCTTTATTAATAATTACTCTAGACTCGCAAAGGATAATTTCCAATATAATTGGTGTATACTTCATAAAAAAGAAGAAACGAAAATTTATGTTGATGGCGACAGGATTTCTCTCTATCTGTGCAATATTAGCTACAGCTTTGTACTCGTATTTAAAACAGAACGGTCAGCTACCGTACGATCATCCTCTGATTGGGATTCTTCTTCTACATTTTCACATGCTGACTGTAGGTTTCGGTAGCTTACCTATATGTTACATAATAGCTGGAGAATTGTTTCCTTTGGAATTTAGAAGTATTGCTGGCGGAATCAGTGTTTTATTTCATTCAACGAGTTTCTTTATCATCGTCAAGACTGTACCCTTTCTTTTTAAAATGATTGGCCTGCACGGTGCTTACTGCTTGTATGCGATCGTAGTTACTTACTGCCTGCTGGTAGCATGGAGGCTTCTACCGGAAACTAAGGATAAGACGCTTCAAGAGATCGAAGATGAGTTTAGAGGTATATCTGAAAATGAAAAGTCTGTAGAGTTGTTGCCAATGGAAACTACAGCGTGATGAGTTAACATTGAACTAGTAGGCAGAGGTTACTAATTTCCATTTTGGGGCAATCCTGACACACCTCTCTTGGTATTATTATAACTTAAGACCACTAATAAAATCCTTACAGAATCTAAGAAGTGTTTAAGTTAAAAGTTATTTGTAAATTAATTGAAAACGCTACTTATTTATAAATATGAGATTATTAAAAAGACCGGATAGACTTTCGATAAGGAGACATATTTCTTTAGCACTCCAGGACATAATTCCTGGAGTGCTAAAGAATCGTCACTCACACTTTTTATTTATTCATTATAATAAAAGGAGGCAAATGAGTAAAAAAATTGACAAAGATTAAAGCAGGCAGATGGTGTAGAAACAACTGCAAGGTAGAAAGTTTACACAAACACAATTGAAATATTTTTATCAATAACTTTTTCTTGCAGAATTTATAAAGTATATATCATCATTCTATAATCCTCTATAAATCTAGAGATAAACGTTCACATCATAAGATAAATATAGCTTGTTGCAGATACCCATGGGTAGAGGTTATTTGAATTTCCAATAATAAACACCTTGCTCGTTTACCATCTTTTTCTATAAAAATATACATACTAAGAATTTTTCATTTCTTAATGTAGGACCACATAAGGCGTTAGGGTAGGTCTATGTCCAGCAGTGGACGCATATAGACTAATGACGATAAATTCGGACCTCATGGGGTAACATCCAATCAAGGCCTTAGGAAGATAAAGGACTGGTTCAAATTTCGGGTGTCAGTATTTTCGTGCTATTTTGACGTGGTTACCTACCTCGCACAGAAGAGTTAATGTGCTAATGTTAACCGCACCGTTTTTCGGCCATGTTGTTCCATCCACGCTTGTGTTGTAAAGGTCCAGATACTCATAGATAAATGACTGCGAAATGACAATACTTTAATGGCGCCTAAAACATCTGTATTTGTTTTTGTTGTTTACGGAATGGTCTCGTATAAAATATAATGAGAAATATAATACAATGAGAATAATTTAGAAACTCATTTCGCCTTTTCAGTTAGGCAAGTGGTAATGTTGTTTAATTACTTTTCAAAATTAATAAATATTTGAGAAATATTTTCCTCTCGTGTGTTTAATTAAATTTTGAATATCTTTTTTGTTAAATAAATTTCCATGTTTTACTTTTTAACGTTTATTCAATTCGAGAAATCACACAGCACTAAAACATTAAACCTTTTGGTGGTAAGTTACAAACATTGTAAGTTTTTAAAACCGTTACGTTTAACTGTTGTTTGATGTTATTATTTTCTTTTAAAGATTTTTCTTCAGTTATAACACCGTCGACAAGTAGACCAATTTCAAGTTACTACTACTATAAGTAGTTAGTTTATACAGTTTATTTGGTATATACTTTCTCCTCGATTTCTTTACGCTTTATTATTTATTGATTACAATGTTTATGTAGTTATGAACGAGGCCTATTAGTTTACATATTGTCATTATCAAATAAGTTTTATACCAAATCAAGTTTTGAATAGTCTATTACAACTTTTGTAAAAGATTTAAATCAGTCGTCACTTAAACTATTGTATAAAATAATATCATTCTATTCAAGCACAGTTCTTTTTTACATTTTAGTCAGCGCTCAAAACTATTAATCCAAAAAATTGAGGCTAACAAACGTAGCTTTGTGAAGTTGGAATTATTTATACTTCGATAATTCTGTGTTAGAAACGACTTGACCGATTTTGAAGAGTGAGCTGTCATTCGATTTATATTTATCCACGGGCTGTCATAGGGATAAAATCACGTTTATTGTCTTGTTTTTAAAATGAACTATCACTTGTTTAAATCAACTATTAGTTTTGCATCGTAGTATCTTTTTTTGCATGTTTTTGTGGGTTTATATGTTGCAGCATGCTAAAGTTCTATGAGCAAATAGCATCAGGAAGAAATAACCGTAACTGACTTATTTAAGCCATGAGTGAATCACTGTCATGGATGACTCCGTTCGCTAGACAGGTTATGAAATTTCATTTTTTATCCCTACCTTTCTCCCTAATTCACCAATGCTAACAATATAAGATTACACGAATAGGACTTCAGTAGTAATTTACAGGATGTAAATAGTCCACATACGGTTGTTCAAACACCAAAGACTCAAGAAAAAAAATGGTTCATTGATTCAGTTTGTATTCGGCTACTTTACTGGCTGTAATCACAAAATTTCGCCGGAGAAGTCTGCTTCCCGTTTTATAGTCAGGGCACAATTCTGAACAAACAGATGAAGCATTGTTTAAAAAAATACCCGACCGCAGCGAGCCATTTCTATATGCTTTATACCGACCTTGTTTGATCCTAAAAATTACACTGATAATGATAAACATCTGATCAGATAATAGATAAAATGTAAGTGCCTTTTTTACATTGTAAGTGTCCATTAATTATTTAATTTCAACTATTTATAACATAGTCGCTAAGTGTTCACCTACATTTTCGTTAATTCATGTAAGAAATCGTTAGGATTATAGTGTATTATTTATACTTTTAGTGTTTGCCATATTCGGGGTATCTCTCGGTACGATTTCTAACAGCCAAGTGATGTCATTGAGCTCCGTACAGCTGCCACAGGCCTGCCCAAGATAATGATGATGAAACTTCTTCGTGGATAGGTAGGAATTGTTGTCCCGTTTCTCTACAGTGAACTATACATAGTTCGTTTAGCTCTGTAGCATTTTAGACTCAGATATATCTGGAAACTATGACCACGTCTTCACGCCTGTATACTGTGAGATCGTGGTATTTCACTGGTCGAGCGGGCCATTCGGGAAACAGAATTTGTTATCGTTTATTGATCTATCTGACTTTCTTTCTCTCGTTGTCTCCTTTTCCCTACTTCTACTTACCTTCACAAAGGCCAGTCACACTTAACTCGCGGTTGTCACTTAACTCCAGTTGAACTGCAGATTTAATGAACAATAATTTATAATGTTACGTCACTGTCAAACATTACAATCGTAATGAATATCGAATAATTTACACAAGTGTATACATGACGAGGTGGCCGAGTGGTTAAGGCGTTGGACTGCTAATCCAATGTGCTCTGCACGCGTGGGTTCGAATCCCATCCTCGTCGATATTTTGTTTTTAATTGAGATACAAACTGTAAACTGTTGTCAATAAACACAAAATAAATTTTGTTTTAAGCCTCGATTATTGGTATCTCTTTCTTCTTGGGATTACTGATTACTCCACCATTGATGGGCAGATACGGTCGTAGAACTGCAACTCTACTGAGCTCTGGAATGCTTATTGTCACTTGGTGTGCTTTACTGCTCACTACCGACTTTATCGCGATCCTGCTGATCAGATTTATCCAAGGCTTCTGCTTAGGAGTCGCCGCGATCATAGTTCTAGTGCTCATTGGGGAATATTCCAGCCCGAAGTACAGAGAAGCCTTCCTGACTACCACGTCACTGGCTATATCATTAGGGGTGCTGTGCAATCTCACTATCGGTGCATTTTATTCCTGGCAAACAGTTGCCGGCGTCTGTTGTCTGACAGCCCCGTTAAATATGATCATAGTAATACTCTCACCTGAATCTCCAATTTATTTTGCATCACATGGGAAATACGAGGAATGTACATAGATATACATTTCACTGGCTGCGACTGGAGAAGATGATCACGACCAACATGGCCGAGTTAAGGGGAAAAATTTCGAAGAGTTACGTTGTACAAATGCGGTATAGAATCTTAAACCTTTTTTTGATTTGGAAGAAAAAGAAATTTTACGATGCTTTTGATAACAATTTCCTGTAACATACTCTTCTTACGCTATCATTATCGTCTATTCGTAAATGAAAACACATAAACTGATCAAATTCGATCACCCGTGTTTTTACCCAATTTTTATCCACGTCCATGTCTTCATATTCTCTGTTGGCACCTTGACTCTGCCTAATATTCTTGCTGGTGAAATATTTGCGTACAAGTACAGAGGTATATCCAACATGTTGGCGCAGATGTTTGTGAGGTGGTCGACTGTTATGTCTTCAGTACGTTGTAGGATAATAGTCCATAGCCGGAGTAATTAAATCAATTACTTTCAACGAATTTATTGAAAGATCGCGCGTGAGCTATATAATTCGCGTCGGAAAGATAGGTCGAGACTGCTGCATGCGCCCGCGCAACTGTTGCGGGTAACTTGCTGAAGCTACGTCACACGATACGTTTCCATTGCACTGGCCAACGCACGTTAACATTTTGTTAGAAATAAAGTAAGGTCTGGTATGGTACGGTTTGATCTGGTCTCGTCTGGTCTGTTCTGGTACGGTATACTCTGGTACGGTCTGGTCTGATACATTCTGGCCTGGTACGATCTAGTCTGTTACGATCTGGTCTGGTCTGGTCCCGTCTTGCCTCGTCTGGTCTCGTCTCGCCTCGTCTCGTCTGTTCTGGTACGATCTGATCAGGTCTGGTCTCGTCTGGCCTGGCCTGGTCTGGTACGGTCTGGTCTGCTACGATCTGGTCTTGTACGGTCTGGGCTGGTCTCTTCTGGTACGGTTTGGTCTAGTATGGTACGGTCGATCTGGTCTGGTCTGTTCTGGTATGGTATAGTCTGGTCTGGTCTCGTCTCGTCTATCTTATATATTATCGGAATTTTTTTCAAATTACGATTTTCCGCTATTTCTAGAAAAAGATTGGATCTTAAAACTTTTGGTTGCAAAAATAGAACAAAATAAATAAATAAGTATTGAATAAAATACTTCCGTTACATTAAATTCATGTTTGTATTTTATATTTGTCAAAAATTACAAAATGTTTATTAAAAATCTATAGTCACAATACGTGATAAAAATATATTATGCGACCAGAATTATCACACATCGACTTTTGAAAAGATATTTCGGCTTCGGTAGACCTTTGTCTAACTCAGTAAAAATTACATACATAAGGTGTGACATAGAATGCGGTCTGCGAAGGAGAAATCTCTTTCCAAAATTATTCGATCTGCAGTAGTTATTGCCGATTACTTCACCGTCGTCAAAAATAAGCCAAGTATGTAGTAATAAGTATTAAGTACACATATTTTTTAAGTGTTTTAATTGTTCATACGATAAACTTAGGTGAATAAGAATTTTTAATATCTACTTAAAGTCTACGTAGAGTCCAATTATACGAAGAAAACAATCACGATCTATTGCTATTAAGTAACAAAAACAAGATTTGTGAGCAAACTAAGAAATTTTTTCGAAACAGAGGACTCTCTGCTTTGTATAAGATAATGGAAAATTTCAACTGAAAATTCTGCTAATGGGTTGAATTCAGATATGTCTCCAAGAATCAGTGACTTTCTTTTCAGTAAATTAATAAATGCAACCTATATTTTTTTATACAAGTAAGTGACAAACGAGCAGGATACACTTAAGTGCCCGCTACCCATAGACAAATAGTAATTGCCTACATTTAATAGACAGATGAGAAGGAATAAACAGAACAATGGACATTTCCTTCTCCTATACATCCCCTTTCCCGTCAAATCGCAATCCCGTTACTTAACGCCTATCTTCTCGTTGTATGTCACCGGTCGAGCGGGCCATTCCTGCAACAGCTGTTGTTGTCGCGGACTCTGCCACTGTTAACTTTATTTCATCAAGATTTCTCTGCCTCACTTTCATCTTGTTTCAAATTCACCCTAGCTTCCATATCCTCGACTCGGGAATCTTTACCTCTCAGTTCATTCTCGATTTCTTGCAAAGTCTTCCCACTTGTCTCCGGTAAAATGAACCAGAGTATAATAAATATATAAATTAATGCCGCAGCGTACACTGCATAGGTCCCTGATAAATTTATGCTGTCGACAAGCAATGGAAACGTTTGTAAAACTAAAAACATAAATCCACTTAAGAAGACAACTCCTATGCTGGATATAATGCTCCTAAACTCTAAAGGTATAAGCTCTCCAGATATCACGGTGGGCATTGGTACCATTCCTAAGCCTATGCAGAAAAATTGTAATACAATTAATAGACCCGGTATCCACTGCGCGTCATACGACAACAAATTATTCGTTTTAGCATACATATAGCCGGCGATAGCCACGTGCGCAAAAGTACACAATCCTCCAGTTGAAAACAAAATCGTCCGTCTTCTAAATTTATTTATAATAAACATTGCGGCTACATTTACACCTAACCTTAAAGAATCTAATACAACCATCCAAGCGTGTGCGTTAGCCGTCGGACCCATCATAAGTCTTATAATTTGTACTGAAAATGCCGGCAGCGTTGAATTTCCACACACTTGAATCATCATAAGACAATGGGACACTATTGTTAAAGGCATATAAAACTCTCTTCTCTTGATAACTGCACCCAACTTCTTGAAACAATTCACTTGCGGTCCGTTCTCTTCTCTTTCTTTCTTCTTTCTTAACTTAATTTGCGACTCTATCAATTCTTCTAATTCCCTTTCTTCGTCGTCTCCTCTCAACCAACGGAAGGCTTTCCTACATTCTTCATATTTTCCTTTAACCGCCAACCAACTTGGCGACTCGGGTAGGTAAAATGCCATTATGAGACTTAAAAAAGCAATAACGCCACAAACGATACTTGTTCGTCGCCAACTTAACAAGGAACCTATAAAATGTATCAAAAACACCCCAAATCCTTGTGCCAACGATACACTCGTGAGGAATCCGCCACGATATTTAGGACTTGAGTACTCGCCTATGAGTACTGAACGCAGCGGCAATATCGCGCCTGCCGAGAGACCTTGAAGAACTCTAGCGAATAACAGCATCTGGAAAGAAAACCTTCACGTAAAGGCTATGAGCTAGTTTGGATAACGCAAACAAACTTTCTTAAGCAAGATGACAAGAAAACGCTTTAGACACAAATGTTCTAAAAATGGAGGAGGATAGAGTTAAAGTGGACTTCTAAATCATTTGCTAGAACTCTAATTCAGCTGGAGTCCGTCGATTTGTTAAGGCGTAGAAATAAAAGCGGACGAAGCGGGGACGCTTGTTACACTTTGCGACGACAAAGTGATAACGCAGTGTAATGTTTTAATTTTAGTATCGAATTTTAACTCTTTCATTGCTATTCAACTGACATACATCCTTAGCGAAATAGCGTTACCGCATTTGCTTGTGTGGCCCACTGTCCGTCAATGTCGATACGAGACGTAACGCTTTATGGCTTCGCTCTTAGTCGCAGCTCCCCTCACTCACTCACCTCAGTCTATGATCGTCCACTGCTGCACATAGGCCTCCCCCATTGATCGCATTATTTGGGGAGAAAGTGCCATAATCGCCATGCTTGGCAGGCGGGTTGGCAATCGCAGTATGTTCCACCGTACTAAGAAAAGGACGCTGCTGCCCGTCCTCCGGTGGT
>DWLR01004166.1:0-12454 GCA_018246295.1 Papilio alexanor hazarajatica
CCCAAGTTAAAATTACCACTTCGAGGAAAACGTTTTGAGTCGATAGAAGCCATAAAAAAAAATTCGCTGAATGAGCTAAAGGCCATACCGCAAATAGCCTATGAAAAATGTATGGAAGACTGGGTGAAGCATTGGAGATGTTGTATTGCAAGCGATGGGGCCTACTTTGAAGGCGATAAAATAAATTTAGATGAATAATTCGTATTTTTTGTTTTATTGACAAATTCCCGATATTTAGTACACAGAATGTAGAGTAATATTAGACAGGGATAGTTGTTGACTACATTTATATACTTTACTAAGACAAGAGGAGTAGGACTGTAACCATGTAAAATTTGCTAGCTTGATGAATCATAATCTAAAACGGAAATCAACCTTCTTACTGTTTTACTTTTCAGTACAAGCAGGTTTTAAGAATTTGCATACTTTGAATTTTTTTTTAAGTGAAATAAAAAAAATTCAAAGTTGCAAATGATATGAATAATGAATACAGATTGATTTAAAATTTGAAAAAGTTTAAATCATTCAGTATACTCATCAAATGGTACCTAATATATGTACTTAATTTTCAATCTACACAGGTCATATCTCATTAAGATGCCGTGGCAGCAATGCCAGCAGCACCTCGGTGGCTACCCTTGGCTTCTATGAGACGCCAAAACTAGCCACCAAAGCGAATGCCAGATACACTTAAAAATGCAGCTGGCGGCAGATATTTATTTAGAGAAAATTAGTGATGAAAGTGTTCTAGTAGGGCAATATTAAAAAGTAAATTGAAGGAGCGGCTATAATAAACACACATTGACAAAATCAAGTAACAGTATTCTATGTAGGTATATCATATGTATGTTGTGTTTTGTATTTAATGTTGATAAAAAGTTAGCCATTTTAATTTCATATCTTTTGTCATGGTTTTATTATTATACTGAGATTAAGTGAGGTCAGATAATAAATCGCCAACAAACTGCTAATCAGTTTAGTAAGTTATTGAAATTGTTTACATGTGTGTAAAAAAACTAAAAAATAAAATTTGTATAACCAATTTCGATGTGGTGTCACCGCCAAAACAAGCATAGCGGGCTGGTTAGTTTGACTGCTAAGAATAAAGAACCCTTTCATTGTTATTTGCTACAGAGATATTAGAAATGGACAATAATGAGCAATGTCTTCAAAAATATTAACAAAAACATTTTACTTACTTATCTTTTTCATCTCTAGCATTCCTGGAACTGCCTCCACCAGACCGCGTATTGTTTCTGGTTCTTTCATTATTTCCTGTTACACCATAATTTATTTTAATATGAAATCAACTAAAGAGAACTAAAATAATTGAATACTGTTATGATTGATAGGTTGATAAGTTGTTTGGTAGTGTGGTCCCTGTACACTATCAGTATACATGTATGCCGTAAACACAGTGTGCATTTGGAACAGGCTGTGTCTACTTTTATGTACTAATAATTAATTTTGATACACTCAATTATGGCTATTTTAGGCAACTAGAATTTACATGGTTCAACCAAGCTCCATACTATAATTATACGGTGTACCAATAGAACACCACAGAATAGATACAATTGCCATTCTCTGGACTCTCTCTTTAACTATGTGAATTATTTTATTTACTCGTCTAGCAGCCCACATAGGCTTTGTTGTAGAAATAAATAAAAAATAAAAAACCTAGGTTAATTGCTGATAGAAGAGCTTTCTATGGATGAATTTTTAAAATTGGTTCTGTAGTTTTTATTGTTAATCCTGGACAAACAATCAAATATTTTCTCTTTATATGAGTTTAGAAGATTACAGAGATATATGGATCATGTTAATAGCCCTACCCATTTCCTCCTTCAAAACAAGTTTCCGCCCAAATAGCTCATATCTGTGCATTACAGATAGTGCTTTCTTTGCCGCTTCTGCTGTGGAGAAAGTAACTACACCACACCCGCGAGGCTTTCCATGATCATCAGTGAACAATTCCACAAATGCCACATCTCCTACCTGAAACATTACATGTTGAGCCTATAAAATTTAAAGTTACAAAATAGATCCTAGGTGAATATTCATTGTAAATAATTTTCAAACTTTTCAGATTGCTATCTGAAAATAGTACTAAATATAGGGTAGAAAAAAAAAATTGTTTGGAAGTAATAAAAAAGAACTCCATATTTTAGACGACTGTTTTCAGATCACATGTATTTAATAGTTGTGTTGAAGTGACTACAATCTGAAATTAACACTGTTACAAGTATTTTGTTTGTTTTTTGGCTGGATTAATTAATTTGGCAGTGACTCCAGTGGTGTCACTGGACTGTAAACGTATTAAGATACTTCCATAATAGGAATTCATAATGAAAAGTGTTTACCATATTTGCTTATTAGAAATGTATGACTTGAAAATACTCTTTCTCAATTACCTTTTCTTTAAATAAGTCTTTAAGATCAGTCCATCGATATTCGTAGGGAATATTTGACACAAACAGGCGCTTTCCTTCCGTTCGCTCGCGATCATTTGATCGATCCCGCTCAACATCTGAAAAACGTGAAGGCCGGTCTCCACGTCTGGATCGGTCTCGTTCTTTTTCTTTCTGGTTATCCATAACACTTGCTTTAGGATGATTCCTATAAAAACAATAATTTGAATAAAGTAGAAATCTGAAGTAAAATGCCGGCGTAAGAAATACAGTTTCAGATACATCATGTGCATTTTAAATTTATACAAATGTCAAACATTACCTTATTTATGATTAACAAAGTATGTACTGTACACTTTTATTTTCAACAAAATTAAGGAAAAGCGGGAAACTTAATTTACAGTCTTCACAAAATGGCGTAGTATCGTGTTTTTTTAGTTATACTTTAACTTGTAACTTGTGTGACGATTGGCAGCTTTGGCATGGCTTGGTATTGGGCATTGGTAGGTGCTGGTTGGCGGCACTAAGTTTTTAATGTTGCTATAACCATAATATCATTCTAACTATTAGAATGATATTAAGGTTATAATTACTTTGAGAAATATTAGGCTTAGTTTTTTTTTCGTAGAAAAGTAATAGGTACGTTAATAAATTCAAAACTTTTATCGAAATTTACTTGCCAAGTCAGTTGCCAAAAATCCAAAAGGGCGTTATGAATAATTTGTTTTATAAAAGTTAGGTATTTGTAATGTTACAGCACTTTTAAGGGTTCTCTTAAGGTTAAATAACTTAAATAACCTTTAAGATAAGGTAAGGTCCATAGAAACTGTATTTTAGTTTATCTTCTTTATCATCGTATATTTCTCTATCGAACTGGTGTATCCGTATACACAAATTGTTACTGCTGACTGCTGCTGTTGGCGCTAACAACAAACGAATTTAATGTAAAAAAAGCCATTGGCTAAACACTTTTACAATTAATAAAACAGCCTTTTACAATATTTTGATTTTTATTTCAATTAGTTAAAATTAAATTGATGATAATCTTTATAAAACAATTTAATTAACAGTGTTTGGGATAACGGTACTCGGGTTAGACGATTTTTTGTTAATAGCAACACAGAAGTACGCTATCATATTTGTACCACCAACATGTCATTTGGATTTTAATCTGTATATAGTACACTGTAAAAGTATATTAATGTATTGGATGTATATGTGTATTTTCTCCCACGGCAGTGGCAGCGGGAATAGCCATGCAGTCAGACTTTGAATGTTTAAAGTAGTTGTGTAAATATTATAATGATGGAGCAGACAAAAGCTAACATACCTAAACTTTTTGTGTGCACTGTTATAGAAAACAAGGATGAAATTGAAGAGGTATTCACTACAAATGTACAGTTTCTCAACAAAGAATAATTTAGTCGGCCATGTAAAACGCAGTTTTACCATAGTAGATATGGTGGCGCTGTATTCATGGCGCGAAATTTTAAATTAGATTTAAGACATTAAATGTTTTCCTAATTAACTTATCTTTTTCTTACAGAGATATGAAAGAGCGTACGCTTTCTTGCAGTCTCTCATAGCAGATTGTAGTGAAAAAGAGGCTCACGATGCACTTAATAACGCTGTTTGTAAGAATCATGAAGACATATCACTTGGAATGCTCCTGTCCATTCTCACTGAACCCCACAATGCAACCAAATGCTACAGAGATCTAACACTCATTACTAGAGATGGATTAACATGCGTGCTGAATAATTTGTCAAACTTAATTTTAGAAAGATATTTAAGATTTCATGATACTACAAGAAATCAGCTGTTATGGCTTATAAAAGAAATGATGAGAAATGCGGTTACTGGGGTGGATAATGTTTGTTGGAACCTAATGCGATATGCATCAGGAGGAGATATAACACCAAAAAACATTTATCTAGTAGAATCTCTTTTAGATATTTTCATTGAAAATAGATTGTGGTTAGAGAAATTTCCTGTGCTCATTTGTATGGTTGTATACACATACTTAAGATTGATTGAAGATCACAATGTTCCACATCTAATGGCATTGCGACAAAAGGAAGTAAATTTTGTAATAGCCCTTATAAGAGATCATTTTACAGATGTTTTAACTTTAGGACGGGATTTGGTGCGATTACTTCAAAATGTGGCTCGCATTCCTGAATTCAATCAACTTTGGCAGGACATGCTTGTGAATCCCAGGTCACTGTGTCCAAATTTTACAAGTATCCTGCAAATACTGAACACAAGAACTTCCAGAAGGTATTTACAATCGAGGATAACACCAGATATGGAAAGAAAACTTGTTTTTCTTACTTCTCAAGTGAGATTTGGACACCATAAAAAATACCAGGAATGGTTTCAAAGGCAATATTTAGCCACTCCCGAATCTCAATCACTTCGCAGTGATATGATAAGATTCATTGTAGGTGTCATACATCCAACTAATGAATTGCTCTGTTCAGATATCATTCCAAGATGGGCAGTTATAGGGTGGCTTCTCACAACATGCACTTCTAATGTAGCAGCATCTAATGCTAAACTTGCACTCTTTTATGACTGGTTGTTCTATGATCCAGACAAAGATAATATAATGAATATTGAACCAGCAATTTTAGTAATGCACCATTCCATGAGATCACATCCAGCTGTTACTGCAACTTTGTTAGATTTCTTGTGTCGAATTATTCCAAATTATTATCCACCATATTCAGATAAAGTTCGACAAGGAATCTTTAATTCTCTTCAGCAAATTATTGAGAAGAGAGTTTTACCAAATTTGCAACCATTATTTGATTCACCCAAATTAGATAGGGAATTAAGAACAACTGTTAGAGAAACATTCAAAGAATTTTGCAGCAACAGTAATGGAGAAGGCGCTTCTGGTGTTCGTGAAGAAGGTCTTGATGATTTGCCTAAAATGGGGTCGGATGAACCTGCATTTTCAGATGATGAAGATGAGCCTCATAACAATTTAACAGAAGATACAGATGATGATGATATACCACTATCAGAAGTAAGGGCAAGGGAAAGACCAGAGTTGGCAGCAGCACTACCATTAATTTTACGTCCTTTTGCTGAAACATTATTAGATGAACGATCTACATCTGCCACTACTGCCTTCATTAATGCATGTGGTAGCCCAATGCCAACAGCGTCGGCCCTTGCAGATTTATTTGCAGCTATTTTGCAAGATGCTCCTCCAATAAAGATCACTTCTAATCCTACACCTACAGAACTAGAAGCTGTCCTAGATTCACCTGTCTTTGCAATGTTCACATATTTGAGTGAAGGCACAGAAGCCAAGCGAAAACTAGTACTAGACATATTTAAGGAGATCCATGTACAAAGTTCTTTTCAGAATGTAGGATTTTGTTTATTATTTTACTTGAAAGTATGTTATGAACGTGCAAGAAGGGCAGAAAGAGACGCCAGTAGAAGAAAAAATGTTAAATTTAAAGTTGATATATATAAAAATTACTGTAATCATTTAGAATTGAAGCTAGCTGACAATTTGGCTTATGACTTTGAGAAGTGTCAAGAAAGTGATGCTAATCTTTTAGTATGGTTGATACCTGATATATATAGAGAGTTCAAAGACCAAGCACAGAACCACATAAAACTGCTGAATGTGATAGTTTCAACTTTGGATGCGGTTCAATTACAGCGTCTTGTATGCCTCACATTGCAAGGCAACTTGATGATGTTCAAATCCGATGATATTACTACAATGCTCTCAACGAGTCTCGGATGGGAGACATTTGAACAGTATTGTCTGTGGCAACTCTTAACTGCTCACGATATCTCCGTTGACGATGTCTTGCCTATCATTCCCAAGCTATCTTATAAGGGTCATGCTGAAGCCGTTACTTCTGTCTTGTTAATGTTGAAACAGGAACGTCCGACGGCGGATGTTTTGAGACAAATGTTTTGTAGAACAGTTGATGATGATGATACATTTGTTGTGTCTACAGTTATGTATTGGTGTCAAGATTTTGAGGATAAAGTTGGAGATTTACTTTCAGTGTTATTAAGCACTCGATACCCTGGTACAAGTCCAAACAAGAGAAAACGTCCTGGAAAACAGAGTATACCTCCTAATGCACCACCTTCAGCTGAACAGGTAGGTGTCATTTATTTTAGCTTGACATGTGACCTTATCAAAATTGAAATTTCCCTCTTTAATTATCTTATTTTATCTATTTAATTATCTCTCTATTTTTTTAAATATGTTGTCACTAAAAGGAGTGTATGTATTTTGAGTAGTGTCAGAAATGACTAAACAAAAAATTTGTTCCTTATTTTTTGTTACCACACAGTCTTGACAAATTTAACAAAACAAAAACAAATTTTTATTTCAAATTATAAGATAATTATGTAACTATCATTTAATAAGCTCAGTAGCTTACTGCAATCAAATGACACACATTGAATACAAAATACCTACTTCAACAGCCTTTTATTATAGAAGGTATAAAGTACAGTCAACCTGCATTACGTGACGTCAAATAAATATAGAATGACATTGACATATATAACTCAAATCATTTTAATTTTTCCCAAAGGTCTTAGGTCACTTGGAACAAATAAGGGTTTGTTGTGTGGATCAGGATGATATGTCTATTTTCAATATGGAGTGCATGCAAAAAGCTCTTCAACACTCACAGTCCAATAGCAGTGACAGTTTACGGGTAAGTGTTGCTATCTCTATCAGATTAAGACTTTATACAGAGACTAAAGCATTTTATTATTTATTTCAGAGACAATATAGTGAGCTGTTCTCTTTGGCATGGGAAGATGAACTACCAATATCTAGAAGAGCCAGGAAATTAATTTCAAATTCATTACCTCTTAACCAAAATTTACATTCCTCTAATGAGGATAGTGAGGTATTATTTAATTTATTATACTATTTATATCTTCGATTAAAGGTTAACCTATAATTGTAAATTTTGTGTATAAAAAAGCCTGATGTGTGTAAAATTGAACTAAGATTAATTGACTATATATTTCAGGAGGAAGAGATTGTGAAGCCTAAACAAGCAAAAAGACGGAAAAAAGCCATCTCGGATAGTGAATGACGAAGCTTTTTTAAAAAGTTTGGTAAATTTAAACGCAAAAGTTCAACATTTAAATACAATCAGTTTTAATATTGCTTTTATATAAAGGAAATTACGAATTAGTTACCATATGTTGAATATAACTAACCACTTTTACGTTGCACCCGCTGGTTAACAGATGCAATAATTGGTGGAACACAATTTATTAACATTATATATTATTAAACTTGTGTACATGGAAATACTAAGTTATGAAACCGCACAATATTCTAATACAAAAAATTCAATATTTGTGAATTATGTAAGAAATATACATGGTTATAAAATTATTACTTATGTTCCATAAAGACATAAATTTTGTAAACAAACGTCACAATTTTTTTTTCTCACAAATGCTTTGGAATTTACGGGTACCTACCTCACCTCGCGTAAACAGCGAGGTGAGGTAGGTACCCTTTGTTTACAATATTTAGGTCTTGATTTGGGGTAGCATATAGGTAAACAAGAGATCATCTACACCTTATGTAATGCGATAAAAAACGCTATAACGACTGTTTGAATCTAGTTGGAAGGAGATACCGAGGTACTTTTCCTTCTGCCCTTGAGTTTACTGATGATCTTGTTTTAAATCAGATATCGACAACTTTGAAGAAAAAACTTCCAGTACGCGACAAAATGATTAGTTTATTTATTGAGGTAAATGGTACCATTTTTTTATCAAAGATTAAAGCGTTATATACGCGGAATATGCCTCACATAAGTTATATCTTAAATATAACTTAGAATAAGGCGCTTCGACATGAAATAACTAATATATTGGAATTCTTCACATTTTATGTCCTCCATGAGTAAGAGACCAACTGGCTTTCAAATTATTCCTTGGCACAATTCCCAATCATTACAATTATTCGTGCTATCTATGATTTTGAAAAAATTGACGGAGCCTTTCCTCCATTAAATTGTTTATACAAGTCTCCTGCTGTACTAAAAACACAACCCCATTAGAAAGTATTTTATTTAAAAAATATTCTATAAATCCTTATTTCATAAATTATTACAGAATTACAATTATCTTATTACTTATATATCCCGCTTCTGATTACTCGAAAGATATAAGATGTACTATATATCAAACTTATATACTTGCACAAAAGTACTTGCATGGTTACAAGGTATGCGTTTCTTCAAGAAATGTCTTATAGGACTATGTCCATATTAGTCAATCATCAAATGCATTGTAAATTCTTAGATCATTAATAGTTAATATAATAATTGATTATTGTTGTATAGATCCTTAATCCTCGTATTATTTTAATATTTAAGACATGAGACCAAGAACTTAATGAAAATATATAAATAACATTTTTGAAACATCTTTTACACTAAGATCAATAAAATATTTTTCCTTTAGGTAGTTTTTATTTTAATTTGTATATTTTAATTTTCACACACACACACACACATATATATATATATATATATATATATATTAAAACGACAACCAGCATTTTATTGGTAGGCGATAAATAATGTCATCGAGCCTTGGAAAGAGATTTCGAGAGTGTTAACTTTATCGCGAAGTGCCACATAGGTAGTTTGCGATACAACGCTCTACGAAGCCGAAATATCTTTCCAAAGGTCTATGTTCAGTAGGTGTTGCCGCTTACTACACATGTATTTAATATTTTTTATACCTTAAGAATATTTTACAGTTTCGTTTTTATCAATGGATAACCTTGTGGTATTTATTAGGTTAGTAAGATATGGTTTTCACATTTGTACAATGTATAAAAGAATGTACCATCTTAATACTTTTTTTTTTATTAATACAAACCAATAAAGCATTTTTAATAGTGTTCTTATGTGAATGTGTGAAATGCTCGAAAATTCTTTTACTATTTGCCTTATAAAGTTTTAAGTCTAATCCCCAGCAATTATCACTCCCCAATGTTATTGCAATAAAATTTATGACCACACTTCTCCTTGGGACAAAGTACTAAGCTACTTAATGTACATATGTGTAAAAAAATTGACTGCCAAAAAGTCAAATTTAGGTTTTTAAAGATAAATTGTAAACAGTAATATGACAGTCATTTTATTTATTTATTTGCCCAACCCATGTACCGGTTATGTTTATGTTAAACAGCGAATGATTTTACATTTAATTATATTGTTGTCTGCGTGTACATATATTATTGAATTTGGTGGAGATAAACATTGGATGTCTTGGCCTGATTCATATACAACATGTTGCAAATGTTGTTTGATAACCGCTAGCCTCTGTTTAGGCTGTTATTCGGAGTGCATTTAATGTTGATATGTGGATATTGAGAAGTGCCACGATTCGGTTTATGTATAACCATGTACTATAAATATCAAGCAATTGTAATCGTTGGTAAGATATGCCGCGGTCTCCGCACACCGAGACTACGAAACGAAGACTTCAAACGGTATTTCAGAAGTTGATAAATCAGACATTAAATTAAATTCACCCTATTTCGAAAAAAAAAAAATGTATTTGGGCCTTAAACACAAGTTATAATTAGAGGTCAAATCCTACTATACATATAGTACTTGAATAGGAAATGTGTGTGAACCATCAATATGGGAATAATTCAAACTAAATAAATTGTTGAAATGGATCTGGGAAGTGGCAGATCCAGGGTTGTAATTAGGAGCTTGACCCTCCAGCGGGTAGATTTTTAGTCAGGTAAAAATTAAAAACCGCACAACGTTTTACATAGTAACCCCATACGGATTATATAATAACACCATTTGATAAAAATGCTTATTGGCATTTGGACCACACATCGTAACAATTATCGTTAGTAATGTGTTATCTTTTTTTACATTAGGAATTAATAAAATATACTTATTGGGGCAGCTTCTTTTATCTCAAAGTTAATGCCCCTTCGTAAAAGAAAAATCTGGATATCTGGTAGAAGGATGGATAACTGTGGATGTGGACCATCCAACCAATGTGGATGTGCACAGTATTTACACAGCACAGGGTAACACATGGTAAATCATTCAAATGAATGGCGATTTTTTCATGTCTTGTATATCAATAATAAAAACAACAAATTCTTACAATATTTCCCGTATTCCAATTACAACTAATGAACATTTAAATACAAGTCACTAAAGCCTCCCTTGTTTAAATCTCTGTCTTGCTTGCGCTTTACTGTACTTAGGTTTCTTTTCTGGTTGCACACTCTCTTTATTTGCATTATCACTGCCAACTGAAAAGCAAGATATTATGGAGATTAACAACAATATATTGGAAAATAAATCTTACTTGAAAAAGTTTACTATTATATACCATTGAAAAGAATAACAAATTTGTTAAAATCACAATATAATAAGTATTAATTATTTGCCTGTAATCACTTACAATACAACAAAAACATAACACTCACGCCCGTAACGCCAGAGGGGTAAGCAGAGATAATGGATTTCCACTTGGCACAATCCTGGCACACCTCTCGCTTCTTCTATGCATGAGTGTACTTTTAATTTATGCTGAAATTGGATTTGAAGTCAAATGGTTCCAACTATATGTTGAACTCTTTTGACTGAAGTGTGTCAGGTAAGTATGTTGAAAGAATGAATAAAGAGACATGAGAACACAAATTTATGTTGTAAAAGTAGGTGGGCCCAGAAGAACTTGCATTAATCTAAGTAGTGTCATACTAACGAAAAGCGATAAAACAAGTTCCTGCACCTGCATGAATGGATGTATGTGTAGCGAGATGTGCGACAATTGCGGCAAATGGAAATGCGTAACCTGCCTATCCCTTTGCATAACCCAGGGCGTGAGTGCATATTTATTAATTCTATTCATTATCTCAGCCTATAATCGTCCACTGCTGAACATAGGCCTCCCCCATTGATTGCATAATTGGGGGGAAGTGTGCCAAGGGAGTTGGCGAAGTTGGTTCCACCGTACTAAAAACCAAACGATGGACATTTACATCATTTTGCAATTAATAACAATGAGGTTAGTAGAAAATAAAGTAATACAAAAAAAATCATATTTTTGTTACAAATATTAGTAGATACTAAAACATTTACCTTATTTTCACTCATTATGAATAACAACTCCCATAGATCAAAGCCAGCAAAATAACGTAATTCTTTTGCACTATTATAAGAAAACTAACAGTTACCAGGTAACCAAATTGTGATTGTCATTTTTGACTTTAAGAATTTTTTTTTTTTAAATTGTCATGCAAAAATGTCAACAACACCCATGTGTGATTTGTGTGCTTTTTTTAGCCTGTGAACTGTTTAATGGAGATTTCCATCAAGATGCAATGAAGGGTTAAATGTTGTAAAAAAAGAAAAGTAGTAAATTACCTAAATCCTCTGGAGGTTGGAGAGACTTGCCTGCGCCCCATGTATTCATCAATGTGACAGACTTTCCAATAGACCAGCCTAATCCAGCCAGTGCTATTGAAAATGCAACCATACTGAAAGGATGCTGAAAAATAATATTCTCTATAATTCCACTCGATGGACCAAGCTATTTTAATCGTTAAAATAATCTTATAATTTACAGCTTATACATTATGGATTTTTAACTAAATTTCACGCTATTGAATGAAAAATATTTATTTGCAGTGAACTGAAAATATTTCTAAATTGTGGATGTTATAATAAAGGTAAATTTAAAATGAAATCTGTATTTGACTTCCAGTAGATATCCAGTTACTATTTTTTTTACTAAGTATTTATATTTGCAGATATTATTTGACAATGACACCAGTAGGTCATCATATAAGGTGTCATCTTCATGTTCATTATTATAAAAAACTTGAGCGGTGCCGAACAATTGCATTCAGCAGATTTGGATAGTATATGCCACACTCTGATGACATTAGACTCAATGGAGAGCTGCACATATTACTAAAAGAGCCAAAGATATATTGTTAGGTTTGCTCTCATCGTAATATGTATCACATA
>DWLR01004167.1:0-12454 GCA_018246295.1 Papilio alexanor hazarajatica
TATATATATATATATATATATATATATATATATAACATTTTCTAATTTACTTGTAGAAAAAATATTTAAAAAAATATCAAGTGCTATTTATTAGTAGTTTTGGAAAATACAGTAGCACCAAAATAATTCATTTAATTCATAGGCGTTGCAATAAATGTTGTCGGACGATTTACTGCTGAATGCTCGCCTAGGAAGGACCCCATTAATTTACCAACGACAAATGCAATCACTTTATATTAACGGGTTTCTGACGACTTGGAAAATATTCATAGAGAGCGGCGTGTTGCGGCCAATCGTGATTAATTTCTTCTATACGATAAAGGTATTAACACTTTTTACCCTGCGAAAAAAGCTTCTCGGAGGGTAAAAACATTAAGTTACTAACATAATTCTGAAATACTCAGGCTTTTTCTGCATTGAGGTATTTTAATAATTGCGATACCAATTTCTTAGTGTTCTTCCGCAGAACTTTTGGAACGTTTTAGTTTTGAAAAGAAAAAATTATGACTTTTTATTTAATTCTCATTAATCTTCTTATCTGAATAAAGGAAGGCTTTAAAGCGTAAAAGACAAATAGAGATGGGCATTGTTTTGTGATATTGAATGAGCGCGTTTGCTATTCATAGCTCTTATTAAAATACTAAATGCTGCTGCATAAATTAAAAGAAGCCTTATTATAACACTTATTAAAAAAGAACTTAGTGACTGTAATCATTAATTGCGGCGAAAGCTTTATATAAGCCAATATTACAATTAATAAAACTTTTGGGTTCTATGATTTTTTTTCTTTAATAACCTTAATCTAGAAGGTTTTGACTGACGCATTTGCAATAATTTAAACGGGAAAATGTAACTTTTTATAATTTACTTTTATTTATTTTGTTTCGTTGCAAATATGTTAAAAAAATATTATAGCATGGCGTAACGGAAGTTAGTAACAAAGTCCTTATAGCTGAGCGTAAAACATAAAAAGGCAATCGATATTTAACGTGCGTGCAAAATGATAATTTAATAAGAACTAACGAGACGAAGTGACTTTACTTAAGTCAGCTTTTATTTATAAAAGTAATAGTTACATTTTTATTAAAAGCTTTGTGATTGAAGCTTTCGAATTTGACGAAAAATAAACTTGTTGATATAATCATTTGTAAATAGCAATAGGCTGTTTCATTCAGGTATCGTGTATTAATTGCTATATTAAAATGTCTTGCTTGTCTATACTAAAATGTTTAATTATAAATTATTTCAAAAAATGTTTTCTATTTCCTTTCTGTCTTAATAAATGTATTTAGTTCCCTCTTAAACATATTTAGGGAGGCTTTCATGAATTAATTCGGCTAAGTGAAACTGGCGACGCGTCACCGCTTGCCGGTACTAATTATTTGTGAAATGGATTTTCGCAACTACACGGTCAAGTTGTTAGCGTAGCCGCGTAGAATGCTATTTTAAATTAAAAAAATACATTGGATGGACATTATGAACAAGAGATGGCCACAGGGCCTAGTGGGTATAATACGAAGCCTACGAAGCTTCCTATTCTCGTATAACGTACGTTTTACAGCCGTAACACCCCAGTACTTACATATGTTAGATTCACTGTTAAGATTTTTATACATTTCTTTTTTTTTAACACAGCGATAATAAGCGGTGGTCGATCGGTATGTTGTACATTTACGCGATGCTTACGGTTAGTGAAAGCCTTCTTATCCGAACGCTTATTTAACAATAAAGATTACGTTAACCAATAAAATCTTTGATTATCGAAATATTTTGACAGGGCAACGTTTCTGCAATCAGGTATAAAGTTGTCTTCTAACACACGGTCGTTCTTATGAAATTTAATTCTAAGTATCGAGTCGGATTTAAGTAAAATTTATTGGTATTTAGCGCTTATCGCGTCGTCGTGGGACGAACTTTAGCTTCACAAAAACGGTAATATGATTTCACACAATTTATGATGACGATTAACGAGATAAAATCAAAAATTAGATGGCCCTTCACAAATACAGTCGTCTCTAATAAAAATCAAATTCAATAAATATAAATAAAAAAAACATACGTCTCGGTTCGTAGCGACGCAACTATCGATTTCGACAATAAAAGTATCAAAACGCCATTGACGCAAACCTTCCGTACAATGTATAAGAAGATATCCTTTTTATTTATATTGTTACTTTTTAACTCGACAATGTGTACTTTGTCAAAACGGACAGCGTTCGCTTGTTATCCTTTTACAATTTGTTGCTTAGAGATAAATGTTCAAACGTAGTTTATTTCTTCTTTACAATTTTTTCCCCTACTGAGGATGTCTTAATGAAAATGTCTGAACATTAAAAAATGTATTACCATTGCTAGATTTAAATTAAAACTATTACTTTTATTATATTTCACTATATAGTTGTAGTTTCCACGGTGCCAATGACGTTCACGGCTCTCGTTAAGCTGTTGTCAATAGAAATTATGTAATTAGGATAATTTTTGCAATTTATAAGATAATAATGCATTAAAAAAATTAAAACACCTTTAATAATCATAGTGTGGGTTACGGGTGTGAGAGTTGTGTTTATCTTTTTAAGTCAAAGCTTGAGGTTTTATTTTAGTCTTTTTAGCAGTTCCTTTTTTTTCTTTGTGACAAGTTCTAAGATGTTATAGACCGGTGAACTTGACTCGTACATTTCTCGAAGATTATATTTAGTACGCTAATTTGTCACCATTAATTTACTGTTTCAAATAATTTCTACTTAAAATGGTCTAGTAAACGGAAATTTGGTCAATTAATTTTTACTATATCCAATCACATCACTAGCAAAATAGATACATTATTTCCAGTTCGAAGTAAGTAAAGATTATTTTATTATAATCATTTTTACGGCTACTTGTGGTGGCCACCTACAGGACCACACAGCGTTGTTAGGCCTCCCACAAGATGTGCCGATGATCTGCTAAAGGTAGCCACTGGATGAGGGCGGTAGGGGAACCATCTTTGTAACGATCCCTCGGGGAAGACCCACATTCGCCAGTGAACTTTTGATAATGATGTGAAAAATAAATTTATATGTCTCCTGCAGCTATAAAAGAGATTTATAAATTCGCAAATCTGAACATATAACATAGCGATAGAAATTTAATGTCGTATACGTATTTGTTAAAGGTAACAAAATAGTTTACCTACGTGTAACGATTGTGATAAAATCTAAAATATCTACTTAGACACACGCGCACAATTTTATAAAATAGAATTTAAAATTGTCATCCAGTATATTCCACGAAATGGTGTTATTGACTCGTACGAAGTTCGCGAATAACAATCCACTAGTGCAGTTTCCGAACGAATACTCTCTCAAAGTGCATTTATTAGTACCCAACTTTAAAACTCGTACGTATAAGTAATAAACATTCTGCTGCGTCGCAAATATATTTAAGATGCTATTTGCTGATTTCGAATGTATTTCCCTACACTGCATTTACGGTTATAGATCTTTTTTAGTATCTCTCATTTGGATGATATGGTATTGTTTTATAGCTTGATTAATTTATAGTTATTATCTCTTGGTCAAACATTTTTTTAACTTTTCTATAGCCTCTTTCGCTTATAAGGAATTTGGTACAACCGTCAGAAATGTACTGCTTTTCAGTAAGATAAGACAAAAATTAGAAGCTTTGAATCTGTCCTCGCCTTAGTATAGTTAGATTAGTCAGATGTCTTATCGTTCGGTCTCCTATCTTATCAAACCAATGCTGGCTTATAATTTTTTTTTAAAATTTTATTTCAGATTAGTGAAGCATAATATAATCATCAGGTTATGTTATTTATATAACCCTAATAGGTTTTGATACTTGGTTTTACTGGTTACTTTTAAATACTAAGTATTATAAAACAGAACGTACCAGTATCGAGAATACAGAAGTATTGTTCGTGAATACGCTTATAAATATTAAGATTGCTTTAAAAGATAACATGAATTACTTTAATAATGATATATGCTTAAATTTCGCGTTTACTCATTTTAGCTCCAATCAGGTCCAAAAATACTAAGAAGTACTAATTTTGGGAGGACGAAATAAAAAATGTTGCCAGTCGATGTCAACACTATTGTACTAGGGCTAAATTTTTATACGCTCGCGTCGGCGAAATATCGCGTCTTTTTCCATCGTTTGCCATTATTTTAGTAAAGCAAGTTCGTATTTCTATTATTCATGGAGGTAGTATTTGGAACGTGTATTCTCATGTATTCGTACTCTGTATTTTACCTAGTACGTCCTACCTCTGATATATAAAGCAGTCCCAAAAATTCAACTCTTTTTTAAAGCAGTTCCAAAAACAGTTAAGGTTAACAAGGTTTAGCTAGATAGCAATAACATCTTGAGATCGATTATACAAACTTTTTTTTTAAATCACAATATAACAGAGTGGTTACATAAGACGTCGTGTCGCCGGAACAGTTTTCGCACATAAATCGAGTGTCGTGTCCACTGGTGACCAGTGAGGTATTGCCGCACCGTGTCAACGCAAACCACAGAGCTGTTTGATAATTGTTTATTTCATTTACTAGTGTCTTGCCTTTTTCAACATCAATTTAAACGGATGAGTTTTATGTTTCTGGCGCAAGAGTTATAAATATATTATTTTCTTACACGTCGACTGTCATTAAAGTGGTTTTGAAGTGATTCGATACCTTTATAACTTAAAGCAATAGTTATTCGTGAAATATTTGTATTTACGGTTTAATATTGATCGCTAAGACATTAAATAGTGATTATGAGTAGATAGATATGTTGGAAAATAAGAGTATGTTCTTTTTTTTGCTTCTTTTTAGCTAACCGAATACGAAGTTTCGTCGTTATTGTTGACAATTTTCTTAAAAATGAAAGCGATAAAATTTTACATTTCTTTTACATTCGCATTTTCTAGATCAGTTGCCTTATCCTATGGCATAATTCTTTCCGTTTGTTGGACATTCACGAAACGACATGGGTGTTTCTCTCACCACACGTTACTACGCGGTGTTGACTAATATAATCTTCGGTTATGGGGGTCGCGGTTAACTTTCCTGCTAACCATGCTATCATATGCGATGTAAGTTGGGTATTGCCACTTGCCTTAATTATGTTGTGGTTATCTTTAGTTAGTTTCAATTTCAGTTATTCAATTGCTATAATTTTTGATTAAGGGTTATTTTTGTTGCAAACATGTGTTTTTTATAAATTAATTTTTGCGAATATTTCGCATAGTATTGACCAAATCACGAATATAGACAATTAATTTTGTCTTACTTTAAGTAAAACTATTCATTACGAACGGAGACATTTAGCAAGAACAAAATGCTTTGGACTTTTAACTTCCGCCGCCGTCCATTTCAATATAATGGATGAAAAATTAATACAGACGTCATTGTGTATGTTTAAGTATGTCGGCTTTATCTTATTTGGTATAATTTATTGATATTGATTTTTATATATAGCATAAACAAAACATGCAATATTGACCTTTACTTGATTTTTGATATTTTAAAATTTACGTGAAAAAGGGTAAAATATTTAAAAATCTTCCTTATAATCGTCGAAAACTATCAGCAGAAAGAGCGTGAAATGTAAAACGAAGGAGGACGCTGTGACTAAAATTACGAAAGATATTTAAAAAAATGTACTTGAATTTCGATTTCTTCTTCGCGAATACTTTAATTCGTTACAGTACAGCCCAAATATTTAAACTCTGTGGTCAAATTTATCTGTGGTCTTCTCTAGGTATTCTTGTATTCCTATACCTACGCATATCTATATATTCCGTGTTTTCATAATAAATCCTAAGGCCAACTTTATTTGCTTCCCTGTCCAACACTTCAGCTGCCCTCCCTACTTCCTCTTTTACCGGTCATAGTAAAACAAGTACAAGACTGGGTTGAGATGGCGCGGGATCGAGTAAAGTGGAGACTTATATTGTGACAGATCAAGGTTTACTTTGGGTCGATGCACCACTTCAGTTACTTTATCTAAAAAAAAAATCACCAAAGATTAATTGAGGGCTGGATAAAGATGAAAAAAATTAATGGACCAAAAGAAAGTCGACCTCATTAGTGATATTCTTATGATGGATTGATATGGAAGAAGAAAGAGTGGGCTGTTGCGTAATATAAATCTGCAATACGCCTCCAGGGTTAGAACACGCGCGTCAGCATTTTTCATGTTATCTTAAGCTTGGTAACTTCTTTGTGAAAATAAAACTTTAGTTTTGATAAAAGAGAAAATAACAGATCATTAATTCTATTCTGAAGCGAATGCTGAATCGTTCAGATATAGTTTCATTAAACTTCATTATATAAAGACTCAACAAATATTTGCTACAGTTGGTTACGCGATATCAAACTGAATGTGTTTGCCAATTCGCATGATTTATGTGCAAATTGGAAATTTTTTGCTGAATTTCCCTTACGGTGAAGGTAAAGTTCCACTTCAAATTAATGGGTTTGTTAGATAAAGTCTTATATATCTCTAGGAAAATACGTACCCGTTTGTTATAAAATTTAGATAATGTTTATGATGAAGTCTATTGTAACTTTTTTCAATAGCGGATTAAGTGTGAGATTGCAATGCGTCCCGGCTCCAGTAGATCGTACCGTGAAGCTAGCTGCTGAGAATGACACAAACTATATTTTTACACCTGATCATTGCGGATATGTGTCAGAATTTAAACTTTCCAGACAATAAAACAAATTATGTTAATCGCGTGTAGGAATCGGATGAAAATTATAGTTCGGTAAGGGGTAAATTATTGTGTTTTATGACGTTGAAAAGACACAGTAAATAGAATGATACTGTTAGCAAAACTTGACCAAAAAAAGATAAAATGCTATTAAGTCATGGGTAGTCTGGTATCGAGACTGTATACCACATTTTTATTAAGTAAAACATTATTTATTTAATTGAATATTTTCAAAGAATTAGATTTAGAGAAGTTCCCATCTCTAACCATACCCCATTAAGCTTAGAAATAATAATACCTAATAGAAACTGCGCAATATAAACCTTACTCTTTACCACCCTCGCATTAAGGCAAGTATCCGATTTGACTTTCTCACAACTATTTACATTTAATAAATGTTGTTATAAATTTTAAAATATAATACAACTTTCATTAACGCAGATGTCATGTCAAAAAAACCTAGTAAATTTAAGAAACAAGTAACTAATATCTTGAATATTTAAATATTGATTTTAAGTTATAATTAACTTATATGTATTTAAATTAACTGTCAAATCCTCTGTATACGAGTTTGTGTGACTGTGTTCGTGTGGTGTCACAGTTAACTTACTTTTATGTAATTATTTTAAGTAATAAATGTATTTGTGATGCTGTTTGTTTACCCTAATAAATTAAAAAAAAAATGTAATGGCAACTCCAGAGTTACTAAAGCCATAAAACGTAAGATAGAATATATTTTAAAAATTGCTTTCTTTACTGACACATATTTAACATGAAAGCTCTGCAACAGCATAAGTACACTTAGCCTTGAAAAATAAAATATGCGTGTATTTTTATTTCCAAGGTGAGCGTGATACGTGGTTTTCTGACGTATATATTTTTTAAAATTTGTTATCGTAAAGTTTCTCACGGGAAGTAAAATGTAACTTTTTGTCTAAAGACCAAATGTTAGGTTTATTTCGGTGCTTAGAAAAAAACAGGCTCAATTAAAATATAATTATTCTATTATTATTATTCCGAGAATATTCTAATTTCCATTATAAAAATAGTCCAAGAGTCAGTGTACTGATAATAGCGTTGTAATATTTCCCAGACAGAAGTGATGATAAACAAAGAAAAAAAGAAAATGCTTCATTGATATGATTTTATATTACATATATAAAGTTAGAACTTCATTATACTGTACTATACTACCTTAATGTATTGAGTGTCACTTAAAGTAAAAAAAAAATATATACTAATTAGTAACGAATAGGTCCTAAACTCTGCCTATTGATACTGAAGCTGCGCTGAATTGCAGTTACATTAGAATATGTTTTAGGGAACCGTACTTGTAAATTAACATATGACATAGTAAATATAGACTTTGGGTACTAAACTCTAGGTAGACATGTAAATGTAAAAAATTACAATATGATGACATCGTAGAAATCTAATTTGATCCAAGCTTACTTAAACATCTCGATAAGCTCATATTGAAATATGAAATGTGAGCAGAGTGTAAGTAAGGAACGCCCAAGTTCAGTATAACTTCAAAATATCCGCTCCGTTCGATAATATTTTCACATTTAAGTGTAGTTGTTATTCGTCTCCATTGCAACAGATCGAGCTCGCCCAAAGTTAATATACTTTGTTTGCTTTTCTCTCGCTTGTTTGTTTTTCTGTAGACATCGTGCAATTTGTTCGCTGGAGATTCAGATAAGACAATAAGAGGAAAAAATGTGACCAATATTAATAAATTATTTTTCTAATAACCACCTTTGAATATTTAAATTAATATCGTAATTAAGATATTCTGCTGTGAGAACACATTCACTAAAAACCCCTCGGAATCTTTGGATTGGTACAACTAAGTTGTCTAAACTTTTTAGAACTATATACTTCAATTGTTAAGCTATACTTGGCTTCGACTGATCTTATCACCCTTATTAAAATGGGTTTAGGAAATGAGGGCAGCCTAATGACCACTCGATGCAGTGACACAGGCATTGAAATTATCAGAAAGTGACCTTTGACTGTATTATAATAGAAGTAAGCTTTCACGATTTTTTAATATTCGTAAGGCTTCAATTTTCTTCGTACTATTAAATTGTCTGCTAAAGGATTTCCCGTTCTCATTGGGACTCTGTAATTTAACTTTAACCAGATAGTAATAAAACTGTATAACTTGTTTTACGACAATAGTATTACATTGTATTATTGTTGATTATCGATGAACAATACTGAGTACTACTCATTCAGTGCTAACTCAGAAAAACAGAAAAGACAAATGTTATATTATGATATGTGTAAAAATAATTACAAAATGAAATGATGTTTATAAATAAATAAACAATTATAAATTCACTGACATATTTTTATACAGAACGATTTAAAATTGAGTATAGATCGATAGATTAGTTTTAGAGTCACACGATTTCTAGGGATAACGTTTTAGATTTTGTAAGATTTGTTTAATCGATTCCAGTCTAACAAGTTCGAGGCTGTAACGCGCAACCAAATGTACCTGAGAGGCTTCTTCACCTTTATTTATGTACACTCGGACAGAAATCACCCTTTGCGTCGCCCGCTCGACGCATGCCAACCGAGAAAGCATTCAAAATGATTTATTGTAAATGGTTTTCTACTTTGTTGGCTAAAATAATAACCCCAGGCCCGGATCGTTGTTCTATATTCGATGTTTTATTATTTTCTCCTTTGCCTCGCGCCGATGCGAGGTCTCAAAAAATCAAAAATTTGCGATCCCTTTCCCATTAGCGGCGGCGGCGTGAGTCAGCGATATGGTAATCAGGACTGGGTCAGACAGAATCGAACATTAATTAATCGCTCGAACGAAAATATCAAAGTCAAAGAACGGCTAAGTCATAAATGTAGAAGCTAGAGAATTGCACGTTGAAAAAGACATCGACAGCGCTAACAATAAAAAGCTTCAAGTACAGTAGGCGCACGGGTGGCTTTGTCCCCTTTCACAATGCATTGTATGCCGGCCGATTGACGGTTTAACTCCGGAGGTGTCATGAGAATTAGTGGGCCATTATAGCTCCATAGAAAGCTCTATGGTCAAGCAGAAAGCAGATAAGAATAATTAGTGCGGACGCAACAAAAAATAACATAAATCCCGCATAATAAGTTCCTCGTAGTGCAAAAAAAGTACGAGTTACCTGGATTCCTACATTTTTTCCCGCACGACTCGGAGCGTGGGCCGCTGTAATAAACACCTCAATTCCTGGCACAGGGATTGTTTAATGATTTTCTGTTGTGATCTTGCACAATTCTCGGCCGACTTGATTTTTTCTGCGTTTAACGTACAAGAAAAATAAAAGTTTTTGTATATCTTGGTAGCATTTAAACAAAAGGGGCCCGGGCGTTTTGTGTAAAGGTGTGATTTATTTATGACTCTACTTTAAAAGCCTTCGCTTGACCGATTTGGTCTTCTGTATGTGGTATTTTGCTTTGATCTAATTAAAATGAAAATTCAAATGTTTTTTTGTTTGGTTTGTTACAGGAACGATGTGGATAAACTGCGGTCGGCTATCGCGATATTAAAATACTGTAATTAGTTTAATTTTCGATTACTCTCCTCACACCGTAGCAAAAAGATGCTGGGGTGTGCACAAAGGAGAGTCGCCTCGGAGTTCGTGTCCTTTGTCCCAAAAGCTATCAGCTTTAGCTCGGCTGTTGACAGCCGGTGCCTAGACAAGTAGATGACAAATTAAATTCCATAAACTTTATAACTAATTCGGCCATATTCGAAAAGAACAAGTAAAATTTCCTAATTCTGAATCAACCCGAACATAACTGTAACAAAACTAGTCAAAGTAACAAATTAAAGAGCGATAGCGATAAGTTACCAATAGCAGAAGCAAAGGAAGCCGTAGCTGGACACCGAGCTGCCGCCGCCGCGGTGGCTTGCTGTATGCCCCTTGTGTCGACTGTGCGCTGACTGGTCGCTACGTCACGTGGCTTCCCGGCGCGCGACTGCAGTGCTGGATGCTACTAACTGTATACACGTGAGTACGGCTTATTTATTAAGAACTCTCTAATACAAGAGAACGATCTTTGTGGATCCATGGAAAAGGTCTACGTCTAGCAGGATACTGTTGAGAACTAGACTACTGCTACTGTTGAGGGCTTACTGTAATGCCACCATTAATGTTTTAAGTGGATGTTTGCAGATAAATAAAAGTATGTGATGTTTGCGTTTTCTGCCGCGGTTACTTTTATTATTACGTGTTCCTTAAGCATTTTGTTCGCAAAACTTATACCTACTCGAAAAATTATTCAAAAATGTCAGTAGACTATTATCGATTTCATGATTATGTATGTTGTAAAATGACTAGTCGATTTTGTTGGCTGGTAGCGAAGGCGATTCATAGAGTTGTACAGTTAGGTATGGAATTTATGAAGTGTCTGTGGCCAGCAATTATGCACGCTCTGTGTCCGGCCCTACGACCTTTTCGCTGTTTTACACTCATCAATGTAAAGGACATAAAACATTCTCACAAGAGTTCCGTCAAATTCTTCTGCCGTCCCCCATGGTGGCTGGTTGCTATTGGATTTATGACGCGGCTTTCATTACTCGCCTCTATGTACTTTAGCATTGTTCACTCGAAAAGTTTCACGTCAAACGTCGCTCTTTTATTGTTATGATTAACAGTCGAGCTTTCTTTGTAAGAAATACGGCATTTTTATAGTCGGAAAGAGGTTAGAATGCACGCCTCGAGACAGTGTAAGAGTCGCATTAACTAATAAATATTTTCCAAACAATAACTTTAGCGGTGTGCGTCTTTTCGTCTATATAGTATTTTAATATTCTGTGATGTCCACACTGTCTTTTAACGGTTCTAAAACTAAAATAGTATGTAAATAATTCGATTGTATATTGTGTCCGGTAGCTGTTTAGCTGTGATTTTTTTTTCTTTTGAGTATTAAAACATTATTACGGCATTTTATATTAACGCGCAATGCTTAGTTGTTAGTATTTTGCAAATCTGTATTTAATCCTCCTCTGAAAGAAAAAGGATTATGATGATGACGATCGTATTCAAAAGATAATAAAAAATAGTGTTTAACATATATATTATAAGAAACAGAAGTTATGAATGGTGTCTGACATTGACTGGTTTTTATGTCAGCCAATGCCGACATAGAACATTTGCCAACGAGCTTAAATGTTTGCGTAATTAGTTTATTTTAAAGAATCACGACAATGTGCTAAATTAGTCGGAATGTTACTTTATTTGATGTTAAACAGATTGTTTGCAATTGTATTTTATTTGATACGTATTTATTTTATTGTATAAGTTCGCTATACAGAATTGAAAAGGCTATTGAATTGTAGAAAGAAATGATAAGACGTGCGCAAAAGGGTGCGGGAGACGGAGACCGCTTTATGGCGACAAATTATGTAATAATAAAGTTGTTGTTTAAAACAAATGTTAACAAAGTATAATTTCGGTATATAGGACCTTACTATAGGCCTCAACGCATCAGGGAGGCTTACGAATATTTCATTCTGAACTAGAACAACACACATTAATGAGACGTCCACTGCGACTATATCGAAGAGTTATCGAGTAACAGAACGTCACGGTGAAACGTATCACAGCACTTTGTCATACAAATAGAACAAACATTAGCATACATATAACTTTTTTGCCATCTCTTTCTCTTTTCATTTACCACCACCACCACCTCAGCCTATGATCGTCCACTGCTGGACATAGGCCTCCCCCATTGATAACATCATTGGGG
>DWLR01004168.1:0-12452 GCA_018246295.1 Papilio alexanor hazarajatica
TATATATATATATATAATTACTACACACTATACTATAATTAGAGTTCCTTGTACTTTTATGCATGACCAATATTGCACCTAATTCAAACAATAACTTTAAATTAATTTTATAAGCTAGGTGTTTTATAATACAATTCTAGATATGTCTTTAAGTGAAGTACCTATTAATATTTTTCAACAATCCCTTTTTTTAATTTAATATTAGTAGTTTATTGAAATAATTTACTAATATTTCATGTGACCATTCTAACTAAGCTTAAAAACTTGGGACAGGATATGGTCTATGACAATAGTCATATTCAAACCTACAATCTCATGATCCGTAGTCCATACCCTTAACCATTAATCTATTAGCTTTCCAAAATTCATTGCCAACAAACATGCCCATATATGAACCAGAATTACATCCAAAATACATATTCAATAGAAATAACATACCTTTAGCAATATCAAGCTGCATGATGGAAACTTGGTCATAAAGTGCTGCACAGATCCAAGTAAGCATTAGAAGCCACAGCAAAAGAGTGCCCCTTACTGCCCATCTTAAGGCACATTGTACTTCTGCTCCAACATTAGGTTCCTTAGGTGCTACAGTACGATTTCGCTCTTTCCTATAATACAATTATATATTTTTTAAATCACTATATTCTGTTATTTAGCGGTCTACCTCTAAAAATAAAAACAAAACAAGTGAGTTGAGGCAAACTAAATTATCATTACTAATGAAAATGTATGACCAAATACATAAATGTTTATGAGACATATAATGTTTTAAAATGATAAACAAGATTTTTCAATATACTCAGCATTTGAGAGAATTTCGAAGTTTATAATATTAAACTTTAAAATGGAATAATCTTAATAACTGATCTGACTGATAAAATAAATTAATTAATAACATTTCTCCAAAATAAACAGTAACGTTAAATAAAAATGACAGTAATAGATATAATAACCTTGTTACTTTCTTTTTTCGGTTCGGTATTATTTCTAACTGCAAATCCTCGGATTCTTCATCACTAGAAAGGTCCAAGAGTCGAAACTTTTCTTTATTAACTTTAGATGGTAAAGACATTTTGTGTCTTCATTCACACACATGCCTCTTAGAAGTTCAATGTTATATTAATTAAAGAACACTGTTCTATTTCCATACATACGTAAAAACTTATCAGACGAATATTTAAAGTAAAAGGTTATAAAGTTTTAAAAATCAAAACAAGGTATACATGTATCAATTTCCGGAAATACGAATGTAAATTATCTAACAAAATATCACACTAAAATTGCTTTGATTTCAGGGCGATATGTACATAGAATAGACCAACAATTAACATTAAATGTAAGTGGAAAAATTATTATCATCTTGAATTACACTTCAATTTCAGTATATGTTACTTATCATATGTTACATGTTATGTTTAATATCATAATTCTATTAGCATGGAAAGTTTTTCTTTATCTGTGGTTGTCTGTGGTATTGAGTTGAACAGATTGCGAAAATATTTGAAATATTTTAAGGATTACATAAAAATCTGCATCGACGTCGTTTTTAAGAAATTAGACCTTTTTAAAAAAATTAGATATTCATATTTTAATTGCAGTTTATGAAAATTCAAAGTGTTGTTCTAAATTCTAAACTGTAATCAAAATCTAAAGTAATCGTTAGATTTTTTTTTATTAAACAAGGTAACAAAATTGTGGCGCTCTTCATTATTTGCCTAAAATTAAGCGATCAACAATGCTCATAAACGCCAGTCCACAACACCAGCGTCCGGTGGAACTGAAGAAGCTTTTCTGGCTTTTAAGGAAGGGAATTAATACCATCTTTATTTAAGGTCCATAACTCGTGTTGATTTGTAAATACCACTAGAGACAAATAATTCCACAGATTGGTTGCAGAAAATTGTGTGAAAATCGTTTGTTTGTCAAAGATCATCAAGATGGAATAGAAGAAATTTGAAGGTCTTCGTAAAATTTAAACGTTTAAAATGTTTTGAACTTGATAAGCAAACTATTATTGTAATTTGTGTAGGTTTCATTAAATAATTAACACGTAATAGTTTATTTATTACAATTGTAAATTTTTTATGTTAACTCTATTTATTTAATATGATGGAGAAAAAATTATATGTCAAACGTTTCTTTGAAACATACAGAATTTTTATCAATAAATATATATTTTTGGCAAAAAGCGTATTTATGGCTTGTGTCCACTGTCATTGTCAAGTCATAAAATCTTTAAAAAAACTCCCATTGTCACACAAAAGTCTGTTAAAATGTCAATTGTTATTATGACTTAAGTGTGTTCATATTAATTTCTATTTTCTGTTGTTTTTTATCACAAGAGGTCATAATAAATGTAATGTATCGTTATTGTAAATAATTACACCGTTTCGAGTTTTATGATTAATACCTCTTATACATTGCTACTTAATACATAATGAAAGAGAAATGGCATTTTATTTTTTACCTTTTATGGTTTTCTTATCTGATTATCGCATCACTTCTTATGTTCGGGCACGGTTTCTTATTATCTAGGAAAACCTTGAGTGACGTTACCGAATGTAGTCTCCTCAGTGAGATAGGCTGCGAAGGAAGTCATAATATGATAGCTAAAGACAACTGCAAAGATGATTTAAAAATCAGGCATGTTTCGTCAAATCTTGGCGCGCCTTTAGCGTGCGCTCCTATTAGCAATAGGGTTGTTCTCATACTAGTCGATGCTCTAAGATACGACTTCACTGAATATGATGAGAGAATAGAAAAGCCTTTGTATTATCAAAACCGACTCCCAATTATACAGGAAACAATAAAGGAGCATCCAGAGCGCGGACGCCTATACCGTTTTATGGCAGATCCACCCACAACTACTCTTCAACGAATTAAAGCTTTGGTAACAGGTTCTTTGCCTACTTTTGTTGATGCTAGTTCTAATTTTGCCGCTATGGAATTGCAAGAGGACAACCTAATTGATCAGGTATTGTGATTCTCTTTGCATATAGATATGTTATAAACTTCTATTATTTTTTTTATGAAATTCTATTTTTGTAGGTAGTAATGAGTGGGGGTAAAACAGTACTCCTAGGTGATGACACATGGTCTAGACTAATGCCGAAAAGATGGCTTCGTTCACATGCATTGTATTCATTTCACACTTGGGACCTTGATACTGTAGACAATGGTAAATAATTTTACTTCCAATATACTACTAAACTAAACAATGAATTGCTCAAAAATTTTCTAATTGCACTCTCATGCTACCATAATATTTATCTGCACTCCATCTTATATATAACTAACTGGAATGGCACAGTGACCCAAAGTGGGCCTTGGCCTCTGACAATATAAGTCTCAACTTTTTTCAATCTATAATATACTATATTATTTCAAGATGATTAATATTCATTTATGAGCAGTAATCAACCAAATTAAAAGAAAAGAATGTTCATCAAGTAAAATTTTACAAAAATGTACACCACATTGTGTGTAAATATATCATTGTAGATGTTCAAATATGCAATAAACATAGTTATTGTAACTTTATATTAATAAATTAATATTTCACCCATTGTTATTTATTCTTTAAAATCACTATTTAATTATATTATTTAACTCAAAATTTAATACTACAAATTGGTTATGCCAAACTAATGGGTACCACCTTTAGACCATATCATCACTCATCAGTTTATTTATAATAAAAAAAAAATTAAATTATATAATTTATACAAATTTTACAAGGGCTAAAATAACTACTAAATTATGGAAGAGATGATGAAAATGTGAAATTAAATTTTCAGAAGTTGATTCCAAGATATATGATGAATTGAAGATGAATGATTGGAACTTACTTGTGGCTCATTATCTTGGAGTGGATCATGCCGGACATAGGTATGGCCCGAATCATCCAGAGATGGCAAGAAAATTAACAGAAACCAATAATAGACTAAGAAAAATCATTGATATATTACCTCCAGATGTAATGTTGTGTGTAATTGGTGACCATGGAATGACAGAATCAGGTATGCTATATGGTAATAAACTAATAGTATACAACACAGAAAGAAAATTATGCTACACAAAGGAAAATATGTTCCTCATAAATATTGCCCTAGGATTAAAATCCTAGGATAGGATTTCAGACTTTGTATTTATTATAAAATCAAGTAGATTTTTCAAACAACAAAATTAGTGTACGACTGTCCCAGAAGGAATCATGTTTTCTGAATCATTAAGTTTGTCTGTGTCGAAAATTTCATAATTTCTATAAATAAATGTCCAAATTGTATCTTTTCATACTGTTTTAGACTCACAAGAATGGAAAGAGTTGGATGGTAGGTACTATAGTTGATGAAATTATGTTTATAGAAGTTGTTGCTATGCATTAAAGCTTCGTTGTTGATATTTAGTAAAAGCAAATTGCCTTCCTATGTGTGTGATTCTAAAGCAATAATAAAAACTAAAGCTTGTATATAATTATACCCTTTAGAATTATATAATTGTGTGCTTGTTTTAACAAAAAACTCAGTGTATCCTAATTTGCATTGTTACAATTTTTGTTAAATTGAGTATAATAGAACAGTAGTGTTATATAGATACATATATACTGTTCCAAATGAAGGCCTAAAAATTGTAAATAAAAGATAGACCACCTTTTACGCTAAAATTCGTAAATACCAAAATATTTGCAGATTTATTACTTAATTATACAATTTCGCTTCACTTTATCACATAGTTCTCAAATTTCTGGTTGATTACAACATTTCTGGTGAAAAAATAACATAGTGTAATGGCCGGCTTCTTAGTAATTGAGTTTGTTTGTTTACTATGTTTTGATTTAGAACAGTGTATATGTTCATTGTTAAGAAATCAAGTGGTATTACCCAAATCTATAAAGATCCATTAGGATTTAGTGCAATCATCTTTTTTTTGGAAATAACTAATATTAGTAAACAAATTAATGACATCGTAAAGAAAGGCAATATAACGAGTACTGTAACCGATGAGCATGTATTCATAGCATCATTATATAGTAGATGTATGGATGTAGAAGATGCAAGAGAGGTGTGCCAGAATCATACCAAATGGTAATCTGTAATCTCTGCCTACCCCTCTGGATTATGGATGTGAGTGTTAGCAGTGGATTTCTAAATGCGGATAAATATTACTAATCTTTAACAGAATTACAGTAACAAACAGCAAGTTTTTATTGCTATTGCAATATTTTGCTATGTTTGATCTTATAAGTTCTAAAGTTCACTTTAATTCATTCAGGTGACCATGGCGGTGAAAGTAGAGCAGAGAGGACGGCGGCTATGTTTGTCTACAGAGGCTCGGGTCTTGGTGAGGAAGGTGAACTGTCGGTCGGCAAGGAGGTGCAACAGACAGACCTAGCACCGACTTTAAGCGCGGCGCTCGGACGCCCCCCACCGGCCCCGTCTCTAGGCAATATCTTGTTCTCAGTGTTACCAAAGATGTCCAAATCAATGTATTTACTGCATCTCAGTAATAATTTAAAACAGGTGAGCTACTTTAATCATATGTTTCTGCTATTGTTTTATTGTACATCATAATAATTGTCGACATGTGAACAATGAATAATGAAAACAATGTTTTTTCAATTAGGCAATTATCGGGAGATATGATTGAGATAATTACATTCTGCAAAATCATACCCATTCACGAAAGAATAAACTACTCTTTTTAGTAGAATAATTCTTTAACAAAGAAATACTTAAAACTTGTAAGAAAAAAAAAACTAGCATTTATAAATGAAATTCCACAAAAGTTAAGAGAATCAATTAATAAAAAAAAAACATAAAGCCGATATTAAAATCACCTTATTGATAAACTCAACAATTTAAATAGAAATATCAAATAACGTATATGTTTTCTTTATTCTGCCGACTGTAACTTAAGTGGTGCAGTAAGTGTGCGGTCCAATTCGTATCTTTACAAAAGAAAATATTGTAATGTATCTCCATAAATATTTGAGAATATGCAGGGTTCCCACAACCCACATCTAGGTTTATGGACCCTAAGAGGAAACATTTTGTATCTGTTTTAGTTTTGAAAATAAATAAATAACTAATAAACTTTCCAGTTTTATTATATATAATATAAACATAAACTTATCTTTAATATACGTTTTTATGCAGGTTACTAAGTATCTAATAAGGTATGGCGAAGAATCACAACAAGTATCGTTAGATAAATTGGCACATTTGATAAACGCGACCAGGGACCAAATACAAAAAGCTGCGAGTGTCGAAACAGACGTAGATCTAAAGAATTATATTTCTGATGTTAGGTAAGTATTGATGGGCACTCAATGAAATCGAATATTTAAAAAGTAGTAAAAGATATTTAAAAAGTTAACCTACCATAGACAACAGATAATTCTAGATAGATCTATTATAATTTAAAATGTGTTTGGATCTTTTGAAAAAAAAAAAAAACTAATTTAGTAGTAGGTTTAAACTAATTTATTGGATTACTTGAACCACCTTTTTAGTCTTGTTTAACGGAATGATAAAATATTGTCTTATGTGATATCTATAGTTAGTTATACAACCACGATCTTCTTTTAAAAACATTTGAATTATTAATTAAACTAAAAGTTTCACAACCTGACAGCGGTAGATAAGTAGTTCTCACAGTCTTGTTGGGCCACATATGACAGTAGACACTAATTGATTTTTACCCGACAGACCCAGAAGGAGGGCAATATTTGTCGCGCACATGGTACAGACATGTCCATGTATGTCAGTACACATATGTCCGTTCTATTATGACATCCTATAGCGGAAACATTAGTATTCTTGCCCAGAGTTAGATGATTATGTGATGAATACATTCAATTAGGTTCTTTTGTTTTTAAAGTTAAATATTACATTAATATACCAAATATACATACTGTCTAACCATAGAGCTTGGATAATTGGCCTTTGTGACTGCTAATGATTGTTCATTTGTTTCAGGAACTTGATGGAGAATATCCGCAGCACCTTCCGAGAAGTGTGGGTGGAATTTGATTCACTGTCAATGCTCAGAGCGCTCCTTTTGCTGCTCTTGGCTGTTTTCTTCAATTGGCTGGTGGCTGAAGGAGTTCCGTTCGAGCGTATATCAAATATATTCGCCAGTTCATTCGTTCCGACCGGTCTGATATCCTTGGCGATTTCTATCGCCGTATGTTATAGCGCTTATTATTTTAGTTACCTAGAAGATCTCGAGCATTCGATAATTTTAAGCACCGGCTTGATCTCCGGTGGCTTAACTTGTATGCTGGTAATTATGCACTGGGACGGTATAACCCAGCGCTGGTACGAAGGCAGATCGAATTTCTACGAAAGGTTCACGAGAACTGCTTTATTTGCTTCAGCGGTTATTTTAGTTTCTAACAGTTATGTAATCGAAGAGGGCTCTAGTTTGTCCTTTTTGTCCTTGACCTCATTAGGATTAATGGCTTGGAAAATTGGTACTATTAAGGCGGTGGTCTTTTGGGCGATTTGTGGTATCGCTTTAGCTTTGAGTCGGTCGTACAGAGGTTGTAGGGAGGAGCAGGGCGATTGTTGGACAGCTGGGGAGGGTGCGCCGACCGGCCAAGCGTCGAGAGCGGCGCTAGTTTTGGCTTTAGGGTCGGTAGCGGCTACAGTAGCTATCACCCGAAGGCATGTCGGCTGGCGGGGTTATGGTATTACTTTGGGAGGTGTACTGGTTTGTGCACACTGGGCCGTCGGGTGGGGAGCACTGGGATCGCCCGCGCAGTCAAAGCTAATGGCGAAGTTGGCGTGGCTGACTATAATAGTGATGTTCATATTAGTATGGAAGAGAGATGGTCGCGGCGCTACCACGCCGCTAGTGGTTCTTGGTTTGGTATTATATCTAGCTAATGTGCTGGTGCTAGGTGCCAGTTACGCGCCCGCAGCCGCATTAGCTCTTATCTCAGGTTTTCTGACCCTGAATATTGTTTCTTGGTTGAAGACTGATAGTTCATCTAAATTCGGTAAGTAACCTTTTTTTTTTTAAATTTTATTTTAAGTTTTACTTTATCACTTTACGGCAATATTTTAAATTTTGATAAATCAACTAAGAAGAGGGACTTTAAACTCCAGATTCAAAATAAAACCATATTTTATATTATTAATTTACATTACGCTTGAATCCGCAGTCCTTCCGTGATTCAACGAATAAATTACAACTAATTGTTATTAACGCAATGTCAACGTTACTGTAAACTTGTAAAGTCGTGCCATCAATTCTTAAACTTACACTTACACAAAAGGAAAATACAAAGCGAAGAATCAGTGGTTTGTGAAAAGCGCAACTCGCAGAGAAAGCGGGAGCGGGTCGTGTAGTTGCGTTTGAGATCATTGTTTCTCAGTCAATCTAGGGTGTGTTTACTGTTTAATTACATTAGAAGGAGGCAAACAAGTAAAAGGATTACGCGATGTGTTGCCACTCTTTCCTAAAAATGATAAAGAAAAGAATGAGGGAACAGCGGTTGAGAAAGTCATGATAATATTTATTTCAAAATACGCATTGCTTTCAGCCTTAAGTTCGCGTTGCAACTCAAGCGTGGCCTGTCTATGGGCTCTATTAGCTTGCTATAATTTTTACGGGACCGGACACCACGCTACGCTAGGACATATCAGATGGGCGCCGGTATTCCACGCCGGGGACCCGAATTACATATCAATCGGTCCGGTCATTACCGCCGTACTCATATCCCTTCATCTTTTTGGTAAGACTTTTGTGTGATTTATAATGAAAACGCTATTGTTTTACTGACACTATGGTTTTGTAATATATTGGCCAATATTCACTTTCTAATTTATGTAGCTCATTGAATTAGTGGTGTCGAACCTCGAATTTGTCGAGCCACCAACCAATTAGTAGGCTAATGATCCGTTTGGACACTCGTTGTAATATAAGTATTTGTTAAAAGGACTTGAGTTGTATTTTTGTGCCCAGTAATTAAAAGTATTTTTATTTTTAGAGAATTGTAGATGTTGAAGGAAATCTTGTCGCTCAATGTTAGTTACATGATGGAATTGTATTTTATTCAAGTTTCCAATGAACGTGACACAGCAGTCTTTTGGAGTAGGATGTATGGTTATAGTAAAACGTACACTAAATAAAATTGCACTGTTTTTTTTAGGAATGCCGTTACTGTTTGGGGCGACGGTGCCTCTCCTCCTGTTGTGGGGACGTAACGGAGTCTCGACTTTAGGATCTCGCACGCAAATGGCAGCTATATTTTCTTTGTGTCTCAAATTTGCACTTTGCTTTGCAATTAGGGTAAGTAATACACCGTTTCTAAACATTGAACACATTCAATTTACTACAGAATTTTTAAACAAAAATTTATGTAAACATTAAATTTATGTACATTTATATACACATATTTTAATATGTTATAATTTTGGGTTTGTCATTTTTTTTTGTAGCGATATATATTAAATTATTTTAAATAATATTAAATTAGTTAATTGTTTCGAACATACAAAACTTTCTTTCAAAATTACAACTTAAACTTTCTGCATTCACTTATAATTATCTATTTGTAAATTATTTCAATCTGAATTATTCAAATTACGTTATGACATATTAAAACGTCACACGCACCATACCCTAGCAAAAAGTGTTGTGTTTATATCGTCGGTTTTAACATTTAAATATTTTACCAGGTATTTGTGTGCGCATTATCAGCGACGATTCACTGCCGTCACCTTATGATATGGGGAGTTTTCACACCGAAGCTGTTATTCGAGAGCGGCGCATGTGTGGCTGCTTTCCTCGGTACTGTGTTGGGTGCTACACTCGCGGCTTGGCATTTACCAGCACATCAGCGTAGCAGTTGACATAAGCGCGCTGGTTAATTTCCCGAAATTATTAAAAATGTGGTTTTTGGAACTGTTAAACATTTTAATTTTATATTTATAGCTACTAGATTATATACAAGTTAATAAATTATGTTTTGTTATTCGTTATTTCAGGTATTGTTTCATGGGGATCCATTGCTTTTTTTAAAACATTTGTTATATGTAAGGGTCAACAATTCGATAAAGTTATTACTTTTATATTTATTATGGTCACCTTAGTGTTTGTTATTAAAGATATGGTTTTAGTGTGTATAAAAATAGCATTTAATTATGTAATAATTGTGTTCACGAACAATAATTTATCGATGGAAAAAGAAAAAATATATACTTCAAAACTCCTACCTGTCTGAGTATATATCGCAATGACTTGATGTTTTTAAGCATTATGTCGTTTAACCCTTAAAAAAGTATACCCAGTTAAATATTTTTAAATAAAGCAAGGTTAAATAATATTCTAACATCAATGTTAGTATAAATGAGGTCTTAATAGTAAAATTTAAATTATATTCTATTACTATAATATTAAAAATGTCCAATAGATGAAGTAGATCAAGTAGCTTATTTTAATTTATATCGTAAGATTTAAAAGTTGTGTACTTGTAAACTGTAATGTAATGATAGTGAACAAAATTGTTAAGCTTGAAAATTTTTATATTTTTGCCCAAATATCCTATTTGTTTTTATATTTTATATTAATATTGCAATAAATTTAATATTTGTTAAAATCATAAGGTTGACAAATACTGCCATAGATTTATAAGCCTCCAGATGTAGTGTAATGAACTGTTCACAACTTCATACAAATTTGACGTTCAAAAGAGAAGCCGATTTTCGAAGTGTCATTATGTTGCATTAGTGTGTGTGACGCGACATACGCATTTATTGCTTTCCCGAATTTGGGGAAATGCAAAATTTATTCAAAAGAACACAATCAAGTTTTTAAAATAATATTTATTATTACAACAATTTAAATGGTGTTTATAAATCACCGAAAAACTAAGCTAAAATGAAAAAAAGTTCTCGAAGTATTTAAAAATGTACCTGTAAACAAAACAAACAATGAAATGCCCTTATTTCGGATTATTTCTCTGTTTATGGAAACACAACAAATTGATAATAAAATATAGACATCTTAATTCCTCTTAATGTGTTTTAAAAAATTTCATGATTGAGACAAGCTATTCAGCTCTTAAAAACTAAAAAGTAAACATAAGAAAAGAGCTTATATGCGATTTTCTTTACATGTAAATTTTGTTTTGTAGCCATCAACACTGAACAGTTTACCCCAATTTAACTCCAATTGAGGTCTGTTTGGGGTATTATGTTGACCAACCAGTATTAATTAATAAATTGTAATATTTAATAATAATAAAAAATACAATTGAGTGTTGTGTTTTAACCTGAAACCTGAAGTTATACTGCAATGAAACGCCGATAACCTAATGGCTTAGGTTACGGATTACGGACTACCGATCGTGAGGTCGAATCCCGACCGCCATTCGACTATTGTCGCTTCAAATATCCTAGCACAAGCGTTTAAGTTAAGTGGGAATGGTAAAATAAAATTGGTTGATATGCAAAACATTTGAAACGGTGTTCACTAACATCTGGTAAACCAATTGCTTGCTAATTTCGTTACATTTTGCCCGATTGACGGGAGGGTAATGTGTTTCGTATGTAATTTGACCGTTCCATTGTGACCAGTAGCTTTAACGCTTGATTTATATGGAAGAGTGAGGTATCATTCGATTCGTATTCTTCTCTAGTGTCAAGGGTACAGTTTGGTTTATATGTTTTTTAAACTAACTACTACTTATATAAAAAACTACGTATGACTGCAGTGACTGCTTAGTTAATAGTTAAGCTGGAATTACACTGCCTTCTTATTTAAATTTTATAAAATGTGTGGCTGTTAGTTTAACCTTGTCTCGAGCCTCCCCCCTTCCTAAATCGTAACCTTGTATCTGCGTCTGGTAAGACCACTGTATGAAAGAGCTAGCAACCGGCAATCCTGCCTTTTGCTCCCATTAGATATGTTGTACTACAATGCAACAGTATCGTAAGGATGAGTAAATTTATATCCTGACTTCATTATTATAGTTACCTTGATTTTACAAACATATACCCGCGGCAAATTAAAATTATACATTATAAAAAGTTGCGTGCGCTCGTGACGATTGACAAGTTCGATGAATAAGCATGAAGGAATGGCCAATGGCGGCGGACAGGATCCCCCCGGCCCCTGCAGGAAATAGTGAAGCGACACTAGTGATTTGCCGCGACAAGTATTTTGGACTTCAGTATCTTCAAATATTTTTAAAATTAGTTGTATAGCCTTTTTTTAATTTTCAGATCAGTATTTGGCATAGTGATCATTCTTGGATAATTGTGTATCAACTTTCTACGCTAAGGTTCAGTGGAACACTGCTGCGACATTCTCGTTTCTTAAACTGAGGACTACTGTTTACGCCCAGCTTTTTTTTTTTTTTTTTGTGACTGACTTGCCACTTTTTTCCTGGAGGAGGCATCTACAGTTTCCCCGGATTTGAGGTGGCCGAGCGCTGCGGG
>DWLR01004169.1:0-12452 GCA_018246295.1 Papilio alexanor hazarajatica
CACACACACACACACACACACACACATATATATATATATATATATATATACATACGGTGTACCCTGTAATGGAGTATATGGAGTTTACATTAAGTTAACGGACGAACCGCTCGAACATGATTAAACTTGATTAAACTGGAAGCTAAATTATAGTAGGCTATCCGATTCAATGTCTGTTGAAGAGATAATCAACCACTCGTGTTATTACAATCATACATACAAATATGTATAAAATCAATAGTACGGATGTTATAGTCTGATTTTATGTTATATAAAATTTTAATGAAATGTTTATTAAATCTTTATGTAATTGTTATCCATAGTTTACCTATAAATTAAAAAAAGTTTGAAGAAATACAAAATAATAATAAACACCTAAAATATAATAAATATGATCATAAGAAATCAAAAATTAAAATACATCATCACATACTTGTAAATTATCTATGTTATATGTATCAAGACTGTAAGTACTAGGGGATGGTTCACGACCAGTGAAATTGAATATAGGGGAAGGTGGGGTAAGACGGGGTACCGAGGTAAGATGGGGATCATACCAAAACCGATGATGCAATTTCGATAGAACAGTTATTTTAACACCATTTGGTGGTTATCATAAGTATTAATATCACAAAAAGTTTGGTCGAAGTGTGCGCGTTGTGACTTGGTAAGTGTTTTTTTTTGTGGTTTTATCTATTTTTGGACGTAAATTAACTGCGTGACTGTTCATTATGTATATTGTACAAGATATGTGACATATTTTTTATTAATGTTTAATTACTTTTCTATTCTAAATTCAGTAATTCGTTCCGACCTGCTTTGATTTACAAACTCAAAAATATTAATAGAACTTGAGAGTACAGTCTGGGAAAGATGGGGTACCTACTTCGGGGCAAGACGGGGTTGATGCCCAGCCGCTTAGTTTTATTTCTTACAATTCAGTTTATTTAAAAATATCGTTGTTATTTGGGTTAATTTAATATTTTTTTCTTAGATTATGGTCCGAAATTATAAAATAAAAACTGACAGAGAGTGATAGATTGAAGATAAAGGAAATTAAGAATTCAAGAAAAAAGAATTATAAATTAACCAGCAAGACCTACAACTTTCCTCAAACTACACTCGAACGTTAAGTTAATTAAGCGAGAACACTTGATAGAAGTGTACTAAATGTCAAGGTGCCCTTAGGTTCAATTTCATCAGATTCAACTTCAACAATTTCATAGAATTATTATTTTCTTAATAAAAGGTCCTACATAGTGCAATAAACACGGAGGGTTCTATTTAAGAAATACCTTAAAGTCCCCGTCTTACCCCACCTTCCCCTAAAGGCAAAGTTTATATACAGTCAAAGTAAGGTACTAACATTAAAAATAGCTGCAACTGTTATATTTACATTAAAAAGCATTAATACAAATGCAGTTGTCAACGGTGAAAACGTTTCACGTTTCTAATTTATTTCAACATTGTCCGATATTTTTATTCAAGCCCAGCCCCGATAGGCGGCTCTTTGCTGTCCGCATCACATTGTTCGGCCGCTCAATGGAACTTCCGTATCACAAGATGAACGCACAGGTGGATATGCGATTTGAATAAAACAAGTTTTTGAGGCCTTGTACAAAATAACGTGATTTTTATTTGAACTCTGAAAATAAACTTTCATCAGTCTTTTTTTGAAATTTAAAATATTAGTTTGAAAGAAAATCCCAAATGACATAAGGAAACAAGAGAATTATTTTTAATTGTATCTTTGGAAGCGGCTGTTGTCCGCCTGGTTCTGAAAGACTTGTCAATCTGTTATTCAACTAACATTCCTGTGACTCGCATCATCTTTATCTAGTTCATTAATTGTGACATGAGGATGTGGATGGGTGCAGAAGAAGCGACTTATTTTACAAAATATGGCACATACGTCCTTGTGAGCGCTAGCAATTTCAACAGAATTCAGTCTGGTTATTAATTTCCTTGATGCACGAAGGTGAATAGGCATATCGAGGGATCTAATGTACCAATGACGCAGAGAAATGTAATTTGATTGGATTTAATTATAATAGCATCTACATATATAACGTTTCTCCTATTTAACTTCTAATACGATACTATTTTCTACTCTTTTCAAGTCTTTACTTAATTTAGCCTTATTTCATTTACATGTTTATCGTTCAAATGATTTCTTTTTAAAAATAACTTACTACATTGTTGAAATATAGGTTTTGTTTGACAACTTGTTCCGTATATACTTAAAGAGGAAACACATAAACATACATATTTAAACATTCAGATTCAAAATTACCTTTACAATAGCAAATGTATGTAAATTTTAAATTTGGAGATTAATTTAAAAGAATAAGACTAACTTTCTTAATTTTTTGTGTGGTTCAGTTCTGTCCCCAGTTCATAACGCTTCGGTTTGATGCTTACGAGAGGGTTACGCCAGTAATCATATTGACCGGTAAAAAGTCGCAGGCAAAACGGTTAGCGACCGTTGCACTCATGCACCGTGAAGAGGGTTCGCACCTGTTATTTCGAATAATCGCGCTTATTATCAACTTTAGGATCATAATAATAACGCTGTTCTAGTATCTATTAACGTGGTTTTATTTAGACCGCCAATGAAGAATTTATAAGAATTACCTAATTATCGCCAAATAATGCACAACAGAAAATACTGATTTGATTAGAAAATATTGTATACAGTTTTTGGTACACGTGTCGCTTAGTTCATTATATCCATATTTGAAATTAAATGTCCTTTTATAGAATACCTCATTTCTCTTCTCAATCTGTTCCCAAAGAGCAATGTTTTCCAAGCATTAAACTGAAACCTATTGTGGTTAGAGACGGTCTATAAATAGTGACATTATGCTATAAGGAGACTGAGAGAGGTATTGTATCTAGGGCTGATAAATGTGAATACGGTGTTATATTCTTTGTATATCGTTTGAGCATAGTTTATTTCATGAAATGTTTTCCTATGAGATTAACATTCTGTTTTTGTTAAATTATTAATTGTTTATTGATATGTAATAAGAAGTTACCTTTAATTACTTAATTGTAAAAAAAAACATATGCATCGCATAAATTTTTCTATGAATATTTGAAGAATTTCATACTTTCGAATATCAAAATGAAATGTTCCGCTGGAATTGATATAGAAGATCGGAATGCCATGCGACTGTGACACGAAAATTCCATACATATGAGTACAAAACGGAATTACAAAAAGGAACAAATCCTATGCGAAGCTCTATGTTTATTACGTTTTGTTTTAAAGCTCAAAGTTTGAATAAATTTATTTATATCAGTAGATAACACCTTAATTATTTAATAGTAGCCTTAATAATTTAATATGGCTTATGCGAACATTAATTAATCCCACTCCGTATTAATTTAATGCTATATCAGCAACATCATTACTAAGTATGGAGAATGAACCGATGTTTTCATAATTTAGTTTAAGTTCTTTTAGAAAATATAATTTAATCAAAAAAAGATAAGCTTTCCGCCGTTAAAGCTAAACAGTTTAGTCAGAAATTGTTATTCTTTTTCTATAAATGGGAGTAATATTTAAATTGCAATAATTTTACACTGTAAAACCAATAGCAATTAAATTTTTAGGATCAAAGTGATAAGAGCGCATGCTTATTTTTGCTATTAAAACTAAATTCACAACATTTTAGTTTAAGCTGGCATTTAAAAGATAGTTATAAACAAGGCTCCCCAATATCCCCACTAATTACTCAAATAGTAAGAAATAAATTGCTCCTTTTGAAATATAGTTGAATAAAATTTCAAAAGTGCTTAAAATGCTAGAAGCGCTCGTCAGTGCCCGCCTTTGTATAATGTATTTCTAATTATTAAATATTTATATAATAATAAATGTTATGTTGCGATAAATTGTATTAGAAATAAAATTTTAATTAAAACATGTACACGCGCGCACACTAAAACAGATACACACACACACACAAATTTGAGCAACACTCAAATTATCAAATTATTCCGCGACAAAAGCGGCCATCTCTTTATGTGGGAGATTCTACCCATTATCTATAGTAAAGGAATCCATTACTTGTTAAGAACAACAAATAATTACTTACGGTTGTCTCTATCATAGTTGTTAAAAATATAGAACCATAATTTACGTTGGGCTCATCTAGTTTTGCCACTCAATGAATAAATGCCTAATAACCGTTTACCTTAGTCGATATAAGTGCAAGTGAAGTGGATTCAAACGACTTAAGTTAATTGTTTATCGAAAAAAATCAGAATGCCTGAGATTTTTTATGTTTTCAATCATTAAATCGATTCAAAGTGAAAATATACTATATTGTAAATAATCACAAGTTACGACAATAAAGATGAGTGGTTTGTCCCGAATACTGGGGATCTTTGAATGAACTCCGGCATGGTTAAATACTGCAAACAAAAATCTGCGTTTTCAAATTCATTCAAAATCTATTACCAATGAGATATGTCGATTACTTCATACTTATTGAGTTAACATCTCTCATATCAAGGTAAATTATAATGTTCTCCTTGACTTATGGGAATATTATTATTTAGGATAAATATTATATTATTATTTACCTTTACTTATGGGATATGTGAGGTGATAACTATGAAATATCTAATTGGTAATAATAGATTTTGATTGCGTTTGTAAACGCAACTTTTTGTTATTTATATCTAAATTTGAATTTGTAGAGTTAGGAGACAGTGACATAATTCATTTTTAAACGTAAACGATAGACAAACTGTATGTATAGTATAGTAATACAACAGGCATTAAGAAAATAAACCATCATTAATAAAAAAAGATTTGTAGCTTTCTAAAAAGGAATACGTTCCTTCATCATTTACGCGTATGTACATATAAATAAGTTTTTCTAATAGCGCCTTGAATCACGAATTTTTTAAACGGGGCTATAACTGAATTATTTCATAGCTGTGTACACAACACGAGTGTAGATTGTTGGGGGAGGGATACAGTTTCCCGCTCATTTCCGGTACTCGGAGTCACATAAAGGCAAGCTCGGTGTTGCCTTTGAAAGTTCGTTTGCTTTAATGATAATGAGTATTATAATTACAGCCCCATAACGACAATGTTAACTCATTATGGTATAGTCGCAAAGTGCAAGGAAAATGCACTAAAGTGAAATAAAATACTCGTAAATAATATTATATTTGGTATAGGGCACCCCACGACGTGTTAAAAATTAGCAAGTCAATTGTAAGTTACCTTAACATCTACCGAGACGATTTGAGTTTAGTCATTCTTCGTTAAAGAGATAAAAAAACGCAATTGGTGCTCGCTTCAAAACTCTTAGAAATCTAAGAATTATTTTATTTGGGTTTGGACTTTGATTTGTATAGCATAACAGAATTGTTGATGATCTAAAACCCCTTTTGATATTTGGTTTATCACCACAAACTTCTGTTACCAACGGAATCTGTTGAAAGTATGTCTGATGATGGATTAATATGTAAATCTGTTTTTACGTTTTTAATCTCCGGTGGAGTATGCAAAGGTTATCGCTTTATTCCGGTTTCATTTAGCAGATTTTGATTGATACGTTATATTCAACAAGTAATAGTTAATTTAAAACGCCAATAAACACTGCACCCATATGACACTCGGGATGAATACGAATAGAATGAAATCTCACTCTTTAAAATCGGTCAAGCCGTTTGGGCTACAGGAGGTCACAATACAAGGGACATACATACATACGTGTGTATGGGTATGTGTGTATGTATGTATATATGTGTATATGTACATACATACACACATACCCGCGTAAAACATAACTCTTCTGTCAGTCGGGTGAAAAATAAACTAATTGCTCTTACTAAATATTCCAGTCTTACGAAATGTCTGTTCAGTCATTTGCCAAATTATTATATACTCCAATAAGCTTAAATATTTGTATAACAATAAAGCAAAATGCAACACCAATACAAAAGGTATTTCAAAACAATTAGCGTTTCATGTTGCGTAGAGTTTCAATTCATTTCTCAAATTGCTATCACATGTCGATCGTAATTGAAACAATTTCATCTAAAGCACTACAACAGCAATGTTGCAATTAATGAGTCGACGGTTTTATCTTACCAATTCCAATCAAAGTACACAGAATGGTAGCGTCAGTGAGATCAATCCCCATTGTCTTTTAATTATCTTACTCATCTCTTTATTTACAATGGGAGTCCGCATGTATATGTGTATGTATCATTTGTAGCCTAAACGGTTTGATCGATTTTGAAGATTGAGGAGTCATTCGATTTGATATTTCGTACATAAGTTCGATGAATTGCGATTGTGATTTTCTAATATATACTCGTATATATGTGTAGTGTAGCAAAGAAAAAATTAAGTTTTGCATTTTTAATATAAATTCCACAAAATTCATTCTGTAAAATACCGAGCATCTAGTAAACTTTAGTGTGCCTTTACTGTGCCCAAGATTGTCTTGTTTTTAATCCGTCCTTAGTCTGAATTATAAGAAAGAGAGACTTTGGTCCCCTAATAAAAACCTTGTATGAAATTGCTCCGAAGAACTATGCCATATAAAATCTTGCCAACAATATCGCCTTTTTAATTCATTTTTATACAAAATTTAAAATACCCTCGAAGAATATGCACATTTTACGTCAAACTTCATTTTGGGATATAATTTTTATAAGATCCGGAGAATTTTAATAAGCTGGACTTTAAAAATGTATGGGCTGGTTGAGATGCTCGTATTTTTATACAGATGTAATGACAAGACTAATTTGCAGCAGCAACCATGGACTGGAATTAATCTTGTTCGCTTCGTAATTTATTCGTTGAACGTTACTTTAATTAATGAGGCCAAAATTTGTAAAGACGGCAGCTGACATTCACAATTATGTATAATCCAAAAATATATACAAATTACACTCCACCATTAAATTGCATTAATTGTCGTTCTTTCTCAAATGTAGACTTGTGATTGGCTTTTATTGCTGAACGGTTTTTGTTATAATCAACAATGACTTCTTCTTTTGAAGTTTTCTATTTTAAAACTCACAAACAAAAACTGGACACTTTCAATCTTAACCTAATAGGAGATAAGATCTTAGTTGGCCAAGGATTAGCGTTCAATTTTATCTACTATTAAACGTTATTACTGAATTATGCTGTTGGATTCTATTTATGAAAACTACCAAATTTAATAGAAATACAAAGGCATGATGCCTTTGGATAATATCTTCATTTTATACTTACTGCACGAGGCATGCAAATGGAGTACCACGTTGAGTAAAAATATTTTCAAAATTTTTCAATGAAAAATTAAAATACATTTAAACATATTTATTTCTTTATACATGTAATTTTTGGGGCCGGAAACCCTAGGCGGCTATTCTCAAAATACCCTACCAAAGTTTTATAATCATGTAATCAATGGTATACAAAGAAGAACATATAAGAATTATATCTATAATATCTTAATATTTTTATAATTTTATAGTATGCTATACAGTAAAATAATTTTCAGTACCAATGTAATCATACATTACTTTTATAGAAATTGTATTTGCTTTCATTTGTTCCAATAATCAAAAGAATTTCCCTGTACGAGTGATTGCCTGACCGCAGGCTATTAGTAAATATGTACCGCGTTGCGATATCTTGGTCGATGTTTTTCTTATTTTGTACGTTTATTTATGTGTCTTTTAATTTTCCCTAGTTTAAATGATGTTATACAGCAGAAACATACTACGATGTTTTATTTAAAAACTGAAGCTAATAAACAGAATGTTCTTTACGAACACAAAAAAAAATCTTATTCTGAAAACTGTAACGAAATTGTTTTCCTGTTGCTTGAATTACTTATTTCTTACACACATGAGATATGATAAAGATATAAACCATGTATTAAATATTATTGATTACCGATATTTTATTTACTAGACACGTACCTACTTACATCGTATAATGTATCTATAAATAATATATCTTAATATTTTTTATTTTTAATTGTATACATTTTGATTTGGATAATTTCACAAATTTAAATTAATAATAGCATTTTTTTGCCCCAGAAGGGTCATATATTTGAGGATATGTACGTTTGTTTGTATGTACGTCCGTCTCATTGGCACCTACAAGATATTAAACGGCTTGACCGATCTTGACGAGCGAGTGTGATTCGTATACCTCCCTGGAGTGTCAGACTCGCACCTTTTTTTAAATTAATAACTAGTATCTGCACTAAAAAAAACATAAGATTAAAACTATTGACTTACCTCTTTAGCCAGTTTAGCGTAGTTAGACTTGACTTCAGCCAGCATAGAGCGGAACTGTTGCGCCTCGTACTTCAAGCGGCTGACGTTGCTATCCAGTTTATCCACGCGGGCCTCTTGCGTGCGAGCAAGTTGGGCCAGATCCGAAGTTTCCATCAACGCTTGTTTAAGCTACAAAAGAAAACTCGTAATTTAACATCGTTTTTATATTAGTAAATCTAATAATTGATATTGTCCTTAAAGTATCAATTCAATATATATACACGAAGAGAGAAATAAAAATATATCTAAAATGTAAAAGACGTTAAAATATGTTACGTTGAAACTAAGCATTAAACTTATCAATAGATACTATTTTTAATATATATTTATAATAGTTTAATCTATAAACAACAACTCATTTAATTTGTTTAAAAGGAGCAATAATACATACGATAGTATACAAGAAAAATAAAAAAATAATGTTCTTAAAATATAAAACTACGATTTTAAAAATCTATTCCTTCATTTTCGTAAATTTAATTAAAATTTATTATTAATGCTATATTAAAATTAAGTCTGCAATACACATTTATAGCAATCAAAGTTTACAAAGTATAACGTTGTCAAAAGAGAAATTTTCTATTACAAAGTGGTGTATACAGACGTTGTTACAGATGACTGGCAACGTCTATACGTAATTAAATTTCAACATAAATTTTCCAACTAGAATCTGCTTTACTTTTGTTAGAAAAAAAAATACAGAAAAATTATTGGCGCGGCCATGACGGTCACGAGCAACGTTTGCGCCGAACGCTATTAGTTAGAAGTTGATTTTTTCCAACAACTTTATGAAAAATCATAAACAGAATATTTAAAAGCGAAGACTTTATAAAAATTTTACGTGAATTAATAAATAAAAAAGAAGTTAGAAACGTTATTTATGCTTGATAAATAGAATGTTTCCGGCTAAATTTATTCGAAACTTTGAGGATCTTTCTTTGAACGTTTACGTCTTATTAAAAGTTATACTTTCGTTCGATGTGTAACTGTTACAAAGTTTATAGTCAAATGAAATCTAGAAATGTAGTCATATATTATTTTAGTGCGAAATTTTAATTTTTACCCCAGTTAAAATTAAAAATAAACATGAAATAGTTTATTAAACATCATTTTAGAACTAGACTATTCATCAACGTTTTTATTTTATATTAGTTCCGTTTGGAGAGGCCTACGTTTAACTATATCATAATAATATATTTTTAAACCTAATTTAATGAAAGAAACACATTTATTGAAAATGAAAAACAATACAACCAAGGTAACATTTTTGTATTGGGTGGTGCGATGTAAAGAAGGATTTCACTAGGCATCTGCGTAATCGCAGCGCCTTTTTTCAGTGAACCCTGCTTATAGTAAGACGGGGAAAAATGTTGAAGAAAAAAAATTACAACAAGGGATTGCACTCGGAGACATTAACATGAACATATAGATACAAAAAAATTGCAAAATAAAAACAGACAAATATAAAAACAAAGATAAGTATAACAGAAAAAAATATTTAACCCTAGCTGGACTCGGTACAAGTTTCAACACCGCGAAAAGCAAGAGAAAGAAAGAAAAATGTCCAGAAATTTAAAACTAAAGCTAGTCTAAGCCTTAAGTTAAAACTTAAGGCTTAGACTGGCTTAGACCGGCTGCGGATCAGAAATAAAACTAAATGTAAGTTTTTTTTTCTGATCTGAAGATACATTTTAAATTTTTCTTAAATGTTTATAGTGTATATTTTAAGCACCTCAAAGGAGATGGGATATTGTTCTAACATTTCGCAGCACTGTAACAATAACAGCCTCGGAAGGCTGCCGAGTAGTGTACGGGACAAAGTAATCGTTCACAAGTAGTTCTATTATGCCAAGTTGAGAATTGAAGTTTTTCTAATAAATATAAGGGTTTACGCGATTTGGTAATCCAGAAGAGTAAAGTGGCAGACAAAGTGAAGTTGGAGACGAACCTTCACTTTAATCCAGTTGGTCTTATTCAAGTAAGGTGTTACATGCGCTCTAGGAGAAATAGGATAACAAAAACGTGCGCAGGTATTCCGGACAAGTTGAATGAGTTTTTAAGTCCGAATTAAAAGACATTCCCCATGGACTGCATCACCATAATTTAGCTTTGATAACACTAATGCGTCACAAAGCTGAATTCGTAGTTACAGGGGTAAATAATTAGAAATGTGATAAAGTGTCTTTAGCCTGAGAAAACAATAACGAATTGTGTTAGCGATATGATCTTGAGAATGAAGGTGTCCATCCATTATTAAACCAAGGTTACGTGTCTGCGATACACGTTCAATGATTTTTACACAAACTGATATAGAGGGAGCACTAGTAACATTTTTTTTATTTGTGATTTCGATTCTAATACTAAAAATTTTGACTTTCTGGTTTCAAAACTAAACAATTGACTATTGGCTAAACAATACTGCTATTTCCATATAGTTTTTAAAAGGTATTTTTGGTCATCTAAAGATATCCGTTTGGATGGTTACGCAATTATATATGTACTTACCTGGTTTCCAATGATACGAAGTTGGCGCAGAAGTTTGGAGTTGTTGAGGCTTTGGTACATCTCCTTCATCTCGAGGCGGAGCTCATCCATCGAGGTCTTGGCCCACTGCAGAGTCAGCTGTTCATTGCGCTCATGGTTGTCCGTTGACTGCGATGGCTTCGTTCTAGCAAAATATTAAAATTAATTATTTAATAAATTTAGCCAAAATAACGGAGAGATAAGGATTTTTGGATTGCATCTGTACGATGATAAATCACGTTAGCCTGTACCGTGATTTAAATGTATTACTATAAACGTTAAAACAAGTACTTTAAAAATACATCAAATTATCTTTTAAACCGGTTGACAATATTGAAGGTTTTATAATTCTCATTAGCTTTCTCCTCTAAGAAGGCTGAGGAGAATTAGATCTTCCTTATAAATATCCCGTCTCCGTAACTCTATGTTGATGTGTAGCCTTGACCAAATAACAATAGGTGAGCCATTTGTGGTTTGTTCACTTCGACTATAAAAACGACTACAAAATCAATTTAGATAAACTTATCTCTCATTCTTTCTAAATAGAATAAGGTCTACGAAAACAAATAAACTCTATAAAATAAATGCTTGTCTTTTAAAGCATTTATTAAAACCCTTTTACTAGTGGGTAGAAAAAGTCTTAAAAAAGTATATATTTTATTTGCGAGCTTTGAAATCAATTTCATTGCGTTTACCTTAAAAATATGGGCGATAAAATGAATGTTGAAAATAAAGTTTCACTATAGAATTTCTAAGCAAAACAACAATTTGTTAATTCTCATTTTGAAGAGTGTTTTGAACATAGAACACAATAAATGTAAACGCGGCACGCAATCTAAATTAAACGCAGCAAGCGATACAACGTGCACCCTGCACTAACGTTATGCATCGCAAAATTTTACACTTTGGTTAAGTCGCGAGGTATCAAACAAAAAATAATGAAAGCTGGTTACACCGACTGTTTAATTTCATCCGAAAAAAACGTTAAAAGCTGGCATATACCGATAACACACTGTTATAGACGAGGTGCATTCACAGTACGTTTAATCAACGCTTCGTATCAAACTATTCAACAGAATATCGAAAGTGCATCCAGGCATGGCCTTGCGTGAATAATTTCTCTCTTTGAATAGCGTAATTCGATGAAGCTTTGTCAAGCGGGGAATTGGCCAGACGGATTTAACAGGAATCGTTCTATCCTGCCTTGTATAACTTGTTTGGTGAATACTCGTCGATATCAAACTGGCGAGAGAGATAAGTATATTTGAAACTTTATTTGGTTATTCCTCCTTAAATTCAATAAAAAAATAAGCATTTCAACTAATGACTATTAAAAACTATTCATCATCATCCTCATCTCAGCCTATGATCGTCCACTGCAGGACATAGGCCTCCCTAGTAGTATGTTCCAACGTACTAAGAAAATGACGCTGCTGCTGATCCTATGATGGTCTTTACATCCAGACACAAGATAAATACATTGGTTCATGCACACATATGTTTGTCCTGGGTCGGAATCGAACCCACTACCTGCGATGTGAAAGGTTAGCATCTTACCAACCGCGCCAATCGGTACATCTATATAATGTAATATATATATATATATATATATATAT
>DWLR01004170.1:0-12451 GCA_018246295.1 Papilio alexanor hazarajatica
GATTATGGCACATTTCCCCCCAATGATGCGATCAATGGGGGAGGCCTATGTCCAGCAGTGGACGATCACAGGCTGAGATGGATGGATAAATGGAATCAAATAACGCAATCAAACGACTGTGTTATTTGATCCATTCATCAATTCAAGAAATGATGTATCATACATTTCTTTATATAAAAGTTACGTATCTAATTCCGGGATAACAAGTATGAGTAAATTCATTTACATCTCACAGTCACATACGTATCATTTATTTATTTCAATTATCACCTTTAACTATAACCAATACAAGTTAATTAGTTAACATGTATTGGTTTTATATCACAAACATTATACATATAATAAGGTAACAAGTAACATGTAAAATGTAAGTTTACATAAGCACTACGTATGTAAGATATAAGAGAGGTTTATGCGCCTCTCTTACAAAGTTAAAAGTAACAAATAAATCGAAGAACTAAAGCAAAACTATGTTACGAAATTTGAACTAAAATTATAAGTTTCAGAATTCGAAAACTGCTATTTATAACGAAAAGCAATTAGTATATTATTTGTGATATTGGTATTAGATGAAAGTTGACTACAGACTAGACGGTCTCTAGACGAGGTTAGATTGAAATTATGAACCACAGCACACCTGGTTTTCCTTGATTATTATATAGATGAAAAGAATCAAAAGAGTCAGCAGATGTTTTCCTGGCGGTAAGATGAGTGGAAATAAAATTGATGAGAAAATGCATCGGGCCTCCAGGTATATAGTGCCGTTAAAAAAATTAATAGTATAATCGTTTCACGGACATAATTATAAGTTTATGACCAACTAGCAAGACGTAAGATAAAAATAAATGTCGCCTATGTTACTTTTGGAAAACGGAGCCTTGTAATTGAAGGTACATTATTAAAATTGGTATTGTAGTTATAGAGTTTATCCATTACAAACAAATACCTCCTCTTTAGAATATTACAACAGATATCAAAGACATATATCTAAGATTTCTAAAAAAATATTCTATTGGTGAAAACCTGCAAATGGTTTTAATCTGTAGGTTTTCCTGAAATATATAAAATAAAAAATTAAATTAAATAAGATACGGTATCTAGTGGACTCTATTAGGATAAAGCAACTAAACGAGTAAGAGCAAACTCATAGATATCCGTCTTCAAAGCTTTGATTAAGCTTCAACATCACTGGCGACCGCAATCCGATGACGTCGAGTCCATGACCGGTCGTTAATAACGAGAATTAAGTAGATTTGTTAGCCAATGTAATTTGGTCCCTCGCCAACACTTGTCGCTCAAGAGGTACGAGTAACTGATTGAACGTTACAGGATTAGAGATATGTATGTAGCATCATAGTGACGTCATAACTGGTTCCTAAATGAATCCGTAGAGGTCGTGGGTACGTTTCTATGTCGAGGGAAGTAATTGTTTTTATTAATCACAATTTCTTTTGTAGGGACCAGATGTTGCTTGTTTTATGGCGACAGATTAACCTCTGATAAAATAGAGTACCTAATAAGCTTTGCGAATGAGAAGAAGCCTCGGAAAATCTTATAGCTTGTATTAATAATTAATTTATACTCGTAAGCATAGTAATATTCATAAATCGCAAGCATTACACTAAACACAACCTTTATTGTAGGGAGGGGTATCAAAAACGATACCCTGCTTCTGTGGCAAAGCCAGGACACTGATTATAAAACGCATAATACAACCTAGAGTTGATGTAGTTACATTTATACGTAACTACAACAACTGTAAATTCGGTGTTTTCATTTCATCTTTGTTTACAAATACCTATTTTTTATTTTTCCTTCTATATTCTAAAGATATTTATTTATCATAATACCAATACGGAATCTGAAAATCAGATAAAGTAAGACAACCGCTTAGAAATGTAAGATGCATCTTTAATACCGACTTCGAGGGAAACTTATGGCAAAAACAAATGACTACAAGGAAAGGACATTACCTTATAAGATGATCTAAAAGTGAGGGGATGAAACATTTCAAATATAGAATAAAACTAAAATAATTGTAATTTTCTTCTCTCGGTTTAGCGATGATCTTCGAAAACACTCCAATAAAGTCAGCTTTATTGAAGTGAAAATACTATATATATTGAGGGTGTAGGTACATTTGCAATTGACGCGCCGCGTACATGTTTTATGATGTGCCTCTCGTATATATCGTGAGATCCCATCTCGCGTGACAGATGGTAGCACATTAGAAGTGCTTTCGGATTCGCTACTATATATTCGAGATCGTAAGTTCCTTTACTATTTGTTTTCCAAAATACTGTTAACATTGGTCTAAAATCTAACAGCTTGAAGTTGCAAATATATAATCAATAATCATCATAAATGCATTTGAAATGATTAATAGCCGATGATCATTAAAATAAAGTGACTTGTGAGTCGAGAAATATTTTACCTAAGATAAAGAAAAAAACTTAAAAAAAATTATAAACCCGTTGTAATTCACTCCTTTGTGACTCGAGAAATATTTTACCTAAGATAAAGAAAAAACTTAAAAAAAATTATAAACTCGTTGTAATTCACTCCTGCTTCTCGCAGCCAGATTAAAAACCCAAGCTTTATTCTTCTAAGTCAGAGACAGCAAATATATCTAGATGGGACAACAGTCGCCAAATTGTAAACTGCTACTTGTTACTCATAGGTGCCTTCATTCAGAACGTGGAGCGCAGGCCCCACTGGTGGGGCATGGCAATATTTTGGTGGGTCATGGGGAGGACGTGCGCCCTTCGGCTGATTATAAAAAAGACTATGGGGTAATTCGAGAATGAGTTATTAACAGTTAAGTATTTTCTAGTGAGTCTGTGGATGTTATTTCATTTTTCTCTTTCGTGGATGACTTATTCTTTGGAAGCTTGTTTAGATACCACCTCAATCGCCTTTTAAGCTTCCTCCAGGTAAATAGCCGTAACATTTATATCACGATTTTAGAAATGTCTAGGTGGGGCATGGCCCAAAATCGGTTGGGAACCACTGGTCCAGTGTCATGTGCGGCATTTGTTTGCTCATAGATTTTTGTATGTTGTCGCTAAAATATGCTTAAAATATTTGTGGGAAAAAGGTTCCAATGCCCGCTCTTGATGTATTTAATCTCTTTGTTCTAAGTATCATTTTTATACAAATCTAAAAGTCCTATCTTTCTATCTGTCCTATCCTTTTTTGTTGTAATTTTAAGTATACTTATTATCAATGCTTTAACGAAAATTGAATGGTTGATCAAAGCTATAATGAAAATTGAATGGTTGAGTTTCTATATGGGAAACTTTGAAGGTAGGCGTATTAGCTTGGGAAATGAATGAACGAAAATCCAATCACTAAGTTCCGATCTTAGCTTTCGGGTTTATAGCACATTAAAGAGTTTGAGTCGCTTTATGTAAAGGCTGTATCAGTATCGATATGACTACAATGTTACTGCGAATTGGGGCCAGTCGTAAATCGTCCTCCTTATACTGTTCGACGCACACTATATTTCTACCAGGGTTCGTTACTTACAGGTGATTACGTTACATCAATTTCAATCACTCGACTCTCGTGGTCTTTGATATTTTAAATTACTTTTGCGCGTTTGGAATGAATTCCTATATTTGAAGAGACATCTAAAATGTGCTATTTTTAACTGACTTTAAAATAGGAGCTGGTTCTCAATTCGGTTGCATGTTTTTTTTTTTATGTTTGTTATTCTTCTTTTGTTGGAAAGGGACATTCTCAAGTGAGTCCCTTTTATTTTTGAATATTATTGAACCTTGAGTTCCGAAGATACACCGAAAATTTAGTTATATTACTTTCGATAATAGACAAAATGTGTCAAAAAGTTGTTATTGTCAACAAGAACTATACATTTTGAAGTCGGTTTTATTTTTGTTAGTAAACGTTAAAAGGTTACTTTTAGATAAGACTTATATTTAAATTTTTCTTGTTATTTATTTTGCTGTTATTGTTATCATTGTTGGTGATGCTACGATAAATACGAACTTTTTAAGTGTTTAAATATGAAGAGAATTTATTTTTGAACACATTTTTGTATGAATTTAACTTCTATCATAGAAAATTGTCATTGATAAGTTCGGAACCACGTCTAAATGGTGAGAGATAAAGCAACAGGGCCTAATGTTGGCGGGAGGGGACGGGATGAACGGGACGGGATGAACGGGACGGGATGAACGGGACGGGATGAACGGGATGGGATCATGGATACAATCTACTGGGGCGATGTAATCTTATAGCTACGATAATCTTAATGTTCTAAATTTATAAAACAATTCGTGAGATAATATTGTAAAAATATGTAAGAATTATAGTCTAAAACAAGAAAGACGGAATGATTTTTTATTACTTATGCTTGGTGGGATGTAATGGTGGTGGGCTCACAAATAGGATACTTTTTCTTATTTAATAATTTACATATGTTCTTAAATAATCTCTCATACGAATGCTATGAAATAAATGTTACATAAATTTAACCTAACTGTACATATTTTTATATATTTATTTAATGTATATATAAAAAAAGAATTGCGATAGTATTTTGTTGATTTCAATAGAACAGACCAGATAAGATTATGACTTCCGCGATAAGTTGAGGGTTCCCAGAAAGGGGTTTTGACAGGTAATCGTTAATCGTATAATATGTTACGAATAAATCTGTGTATCTGACAGATTTGAAGCGAATCCTCAATGGGACTGTGTGGTGAACTTTATATAACTTTTAGAGAGAATGTCTACTGTTGTCAGCATCCTTTTTTCTCTCCATTATTCTCTATTCAACGGCGAATTACTACACAAATATCGAAGATTAATTTTATGTCATTAACCTAAAAACATTTTTTTTTCAGCGCTAATTTTGAAATAATAGAAGATATAGATTGCTTAAATTTAGGTAAGAAATAGTTTTAATAATTTTTATTCCTAGTAAGAACCTCTTTCGAAAGATTAACATACAAATTAATTAATATTGTGTACTGTAGAACAATTTGAAGAAAAGACACGAATTAATGTATGAGACTATAAATGCGAACCTCTTTGATCTGTTCATTTCGATGTTTTGATCAAAGAAAGAAATAGCCTTGACGATGTTGCAGGCACAAGAAAATAAAACTATTATTACGGTGAAATAAAATAAAAGGCACTTACAAATAATTTAACAATTTTAATTTAAGCTCCTTTTTCTATTCGTTGAAACGGAAGAATTCGTCAGAAGGAAATTTAAAAATAAAATTCATTTTATAGAGAAAGGCTGCTCATCTTTATTCTCAGCAGTTGGAATTCATTAGGCCTTGCCGTTTCTTTCTATAACGGAATATTTTTTTCTATATCTATTTCTCTCTTTCTTTAAAACTTGATAGCAAAGCTTTTTTTAATGATATTAACATTTTTAGATTCGATTGAAAATTGTCATTTTCTAAAAGTTATTTGAGTAAAATATGGCTAAACAGGTGGCTAATATAAAGATGTTGTGGTTATGCTGTAGAGATTTACTGCGAATACTTTTAGAAAAAAGTCTTTGTTACGCCACAAACGGCTATTTATCATTTTTCATTTTCTGCCTGAAGTTGACCGAAATGGACGATCTTTTCGTTGCATTTGACGTAGTAATACATTATTTTAATAACCAGTTTGATTCATGCAACTAATTTTAAAAGTAAAATGTTTATATTTAACTGTTTCACATTATACATTAAAGAAAGAAGGCGGCAAGTGTACAAGTACATTGGTTACCATGGATTGTAATCCGTCGAATAAATTACCTACTTTAAATTTATTACGAAAAAATTCTGATGAATTTGTGGAGGAAGACTGGTGGGCTTGAGCCCCTGATCGTAAAAAATTCTAAACTTTTTAGACGTAAAAAATCCGACTTCAAATTTAAAAAAAAAAAATCATTTGTAATTTTATAATCATAAAAATACATGAAATCCAATCCGGGCTTGGCTTAAATCTACCGATATATCAATTTTTGGTATTTCTTCTAACCCCAAGGCTCAATGCCATTCAAAATTGAATGGTGGCCCCATTGCGAATATCCCCTTTTAAACAAAAAAACCCCCTTTGTTAAAGTCTCGTTCTTCTCTTTTATCTTTCTTGCTCTTATTCTCGTTTGACGTACCCGGATCTAAAATTATACAAGACATAGTACATTTGATAAATGTGTTACAGAAATATGAAAAAAGTAAGGTGGATTTTAATGTATACCGAAATTGGATTACTTGAAAATCGATCGACCCAACATGCCGGCTAGCGATGTTATTTCAATCCAATCGGCGCAGAGGTTTCCGTTCATTCCAGACATCCGTTGACATATTTACTGAGGATGAGAATTGATTGGAATCCGTCGATTGTTATTGAATGAAATGTATTAACAATTGAGTATTATAATTCAGCACAAACTAGTTTGCATACTATTCTATAGTATCATCATCTCCCTGTCCTTTTCCCACTTGTGTAGTGACTACTCTTTCATATGTCCTGGACTCTACTTGTTGTCCATACTGTTACTGGTTTTGGCTCTAGTTTTATGGCTACCCACCTGCCTGACGCCAACTCACCTCAGGAATATTACTTATAGGTATAAGGTATTTAATGTGACATTATGAAATAGCACAAAATACACAAAATTTGTCTTCGCTAGTATAAATTCCAGTTGAATCGGTTAGATTGTTTTTTTCAGAAGTTGGGGTTTGCAGCCTGCGCTCAAAGTTCTAGTACCAGATGTGTAGGGTATTGATTAGGAGACCTCGTAGGACACGCCGGTCCCCGGCGTCATCTGGTTCTGCATCATCAAGAACATCGCCACTAAGTTCACCAGGTTATCCGACATATTTTGATGACGTAAACGCTACATATTGATTTATTTCTACAGGACAGAAGATGTAAGCAGCTCAAAATTAGAGTCGAGTTTTATGGTTCAATCTGTGCGTAGTTGCATATCTGCTGCTGACCAACCCATCTTGTTTTCCTCACATAACTTATGTAGAATATCAGTATCAACTATCAACAAAGACTTATAAAATAAAACATTTAAGACATTCGATCCTGTCCAATAAATGTTTCACTTATTAACCGACTTCAAAAAAGGAGCAGGTTTTCAAATCGACTGTATTTTTTTATGTTTGTTACCGCAGAACTTCAACAAAAAATTTTTTTGTTGGCAAGGAACATTCGCAAGTAGGGCCAGTTCGGATTTAATGGACTTGTAATATGTTCGTTTCTTATTTTCCTAGCTGATTTTTTTGTAATTCGACTCCGCGTATATTCATTTTGATAATGGAATAACGTGTCAAAATTTTTTTAATGTCAACATTACAATGGCGACAGATATTGAAGTAACCAATAATGTAGCACGTTTTTTTATCTCTAAAGAAGAGGAGAATTATACAAATTTGTAAGTGGCATTTAAAAAAAAAACATATATTCAAATGATTTTGGAGAGGAATTAAGTGTTGCCCAATAAACCTTTCCAAAAAATTTTAAAACTTGATACTTATTTATCTTCTCATTTGTTTGTATTACATTTAACGATATATGTAATTACGTAATATTATTACGAAACTTAAAACCCATGAAAAAATAAGTAACATTAACAGTTTTCCTGAAATAAATTTGAGATATAGTTATAGAGGTATAGATTTTTTTGTTTTCTTCCATTTTTCTAGTTGCAGTTCAAATTATATTTCATTTAATGTAACATCTATTGTCCTGTAATTTTATATAATTACCATTAAATTTGAATTTGTATTATGAAATAAAAAGAATTGGCGAAAGTAAAGCCGCTGTCGAGAGCCTCTAATGTAATTTGTCCAAATAAAGCTAAGCCCGTAACAGAGTTTACATTAAGAATGATGAATTTATGTTAAGCCTTTGTCTGGAAATGACACTGGCTAAATTGTTTAGTTTAATAATGTTTTTTTTTAACATTTCTCGTTCTAGACTACTGTGGTACATTTAATAAAGTTGGAATAGTTCTGACGTACCTTTCGCCGCGCTTGACTTTGCGCTTTGGAGTATTTTTTCAGGTTTCGGCGCATAACTGTTTACTTTAAGTTTTAACTGTAGATAAGTATACAAATTCACAAGCATAATATAAATTCATTGTCACTCCTTTTTCATGGGCGCCTACATTTCAGTCACAATTAAAAATATATTTGGATGAATAGCAGAACACAAAAACACGACGTCTGTCCAGTCTCTATGAAACTTTACGCGAAGTAAGGTTAGGTGATTCAGTATAATCTGATAATATTAACATCCCACGATACAGCTTCTAGCATTGTACAAGCTATACAAGCGATGATGATATCATCTCTTAAGTTCACTCCGAAATTGTTAAAATAGCATACCTAATAAACGGGCCAACGATGATAAAAATAACATAGCAGAAGCTACCTTCAGCCAACCTATACGTCGAGTTCTACGCTTACGGAGCCATAGAAAATCTGACATCTACGCATCCGAGCTTTAACGTGCCATTCAAGGAGGAAAAAAAAGATAAAAAATATTTGAAGTGCTGGTTATCGTCGTGGTGGTTTAGGCTAGAGACTATAAAAATAAGATCGTAGATTTCGGACCACTATTCAACTTTGGTAATCCATCCCTAAAGGCAGGCTTGAGCTTAGTTGGAATGGTTGAAGTAAGATAAACCACTCATTTTACTGATCTAGAGATACTTCCAGGCCATTAATGGCTGAAACCAGGGTCTCCATTTATTCCTTTCTTAAAATATTTAGTCTGTTGGTGTGTTTAACACTCAATAGAATATATCACAGCGACGTTGTTTCGAATTCCGTGTTAATCACTAATTGTTAAAAAGAACGAGGTAAATTATTTTTTTTTAAAGAAGAAGAGAATATTATGCGTACAGGGTAAATCTGATCTTAAGTGACCCTTTCTACCATTATTAACATTCGCATTCGTCAGAAAAGTTGCCAGCATTTATGTGTGTGTAAAGAGTTGGAAGAGATTCAGAGTTATAATACTTTAGTTTAGAAATACCGATGGAGAATTAAGTACTTTAAGGATACAGCCACAGAACTTGAAATGAAACTCTGTGTTCACTAGAACATTTACTTTAACACGTACTCCAGGCTTCCAATGCTTTGTTTCTTCTCTGACAAATCCACTGCACGGCTAATGTGGCGGTGTTCCCCGGACTCAAGTCGTTACATTGTCTTAATTTTTGATTCCTTATGTTTAACAATACATTTTACGATAGTAATTTTAGTAACAACATTTTACAATTTACAAATTATAATTAACAATATTATTTAAGTTCATATAAATTTGATATATAAACTATTAGACCGTGGTTACATTTTCGAGTTGCCATTTTTTTTAAAATATCGTTAGAGTTTTGAACAATATAATTATTATTTAATATAAATATAATACGCTTGTAATCAAAATAATATTCACTAATTCAATCATATAAGATATATCAATAAATTAATAGGCTTACAGTACTAAGCAACGTTTTACTTTATACAAGTATTCTGATAATAATTTTAAAAGGAACAGTTCTTTCTAGTTGGTTATATCATCGGATGCTTTAAAACTGATTTTACTTTGAAGTTAAACGAAGCAAGTTGAGTTGCACGTTGAGTAAGTCGTTAATTAATGAGCTCAAAGATTCAGGGAAATTTTAAATTTAATGAAAACTCCGCCTGCCTCGCTGTAACCGACTTATGCCTTTATTAGACATTTCATAAACAGGACTTATTTAACAATCAATTGATTAACTTCTATTAACCTTAATTATAAAAATTATATGTAAAATTGTATTTGAAAAATAATACATATTAAAATATAGTGAGAAAAGTTTTGTCTGTGATGGACAACCTCGTGAGCGACGACGATCCGATTTCGAAAATTTTTTCAACGACTTCATTAAATTAGAAAGCTAGAAAATAACAGATGTCAAAGAATTTAAGGTATAATTTGTCTGTAGTTAATCGTTGTTTAACAAAATTTGGGTTGCTAGAACGCTTGTTTACAATTTATTTGATACTGATTTGTCTTGGCGATTAAATTGATAGGAGTGTTTTTCAGAAACCAGACATAAGTACTGCGTTCCGTACTTTAAAACTTAAGGTTATTGATGCTTGATATTTATAATGTTCTACAATATAAACCTGTGTATTATAAAGTTTAATTCTACTCGTATAATAAACTATAAGCGGTTGCCCGAGAGATATGTTCCATTAAGAGGTTTACAGATAACACATGCCACGTTGGAAAATTTAATTTAAGTCCCACAATGTTTTATACAGTCTAGTTTTATAAACAATTCTGTAGAAATTACTGTTTTTAAAGAATTCAGATTAAATGAGAGATTTACTATTTTATTTAAAAGTTAACGAAAGAATTGTTAATGTTAATGTAAACTTTAACCGAATCTTATTTTATTGCATAATGGAGTCGAGATTCCCGGACAGAACAACTTTTTTATACAAGAACACAAATAACTGGTCACCTAAGTGATCGCTACCCAAAGGCATCTGCAACAACTATTTGCGAGTTCCAGATGCGCTGCCCACCTTTAATATATAAAGAAGGGGATAGACAAAAAATGGACATTTGCTGCTCTTATCCATTGCTTTTCCCTTCAAATCTTCTTTTCTTTTCCACCCTGTTATTATTATAAAAAGATGGGAAGGGGAAGAGGATTAAAACTAAGTTTTAACTAACCTGTATTGTTTATAGTTAAAAGTTATAATAGTAAAAAATCATCCTATAAATTTAATATTTGAAAACTAGTTGAAAAGTTTTTGGAGTAATAATTTATCCAAAAATTGAATTAAACTAAACTCATTTATTATAGTTGTAGACAGAACTATTATTAGACTGCTTGTACTAAGCTATGTAGATTTCATTCAAAACACATAAAATATATATGTATTTTAATTTTTATTTCAAATTTATTTTAAAAAATACATAATTATTGACCGGTTTATTTTCTCTATGAGACAAGAAGATTTTAATTACAGAGACATTTCATCAGACTATGGCACTTCATGAAATGTGAAACTTTTGTATAATATAGCACTTAAAAGGTCACTATGAAATTCGTGTTCCTGTAATGCGTAACTCATTTCAAGATTATATAAATTCTTAAAAAAGGTCAAAAGAAATAATTTTTTTAAAGTTTCTCACACAAATTACAAAGTAAAATTAATTTAAGGTAGAAAAAGTAGAAAAATTTAGCTTGAAAATATTTTCCTTGTTCATATATTTTGCTATTTTCCTTCAATACAAACAAGATAAACGCAGTGAATGCGGGCGTCTCATATTAATATTTCATACAAATTGCCTTAATCACTTAAGTCTTGTACACGATTCGGCTTTTAGAGAAATGTGAAATTCGGTCACCCTTGGACTAATTTTTGTATATTATTTTCAGATTAGAGACGTTTATTGTGTCGCAATATAAGGAATTTTATGCAATATTAGAAATAGGGGTCTTTAACTTTGTATCATGTAAAAATTAAAAAAATTAAATTCATACCTTACCTATTACAGTTTTAACTTGTAAACAATGCCTTTTCTATTAAATTCAACTATACAAATAATATGTATATTTGTTTTTACATACCATCTTGCGACCATATCATCACTTGGGTGGGATAAAAAATGCAGGACCTGAAAGTGAAGCCATTAAAAGTCCTTTATTGGTAAATTCGTAAAATCCCACTTAATTCCGCAGTCAAGCAGCACGAATCTCTTTTCTTCTTCTCTTCTCTATAATAATGAAATCGTAACTGATCGGTGTTTGTGCGCGCTAATCTCAGAAACGCAATAACCGATTTGGATGCGGTTTTCACCAATGTGTTGTAATTAGCTCCAATCGTGAGAGTAACATGTTTGTTTCACCTAAATCAGTCCATAAATAAAAAAGGTATATCAATGTTACGCTAATGTGCGTTACGTTAAACATTTCTTCAGAAAAAAATATATAAAATTACTCTTAGTTGATTGGGATGAACATTAAGTTTACTATATATGATATTCTATACATTGGTGATGGTTCAAAGATAATATAAAGTTAAAAATAGACATTTTGAAATTGCCAATGTAACTTGACCTTTAATCTATATTCTTCATGGTTCTACTTAAGCTCGACGCTTTGGTTCTAGAGAATTGCGTGTTTATTACAAAGCGGGTAAAAAAATTAACTTTTAAAATATTTACAATGTTGCTTTGTTAGGTCGCCAGATATCATAAAATTTAAGTTGAAGGGGTATGGGGGGGTGTTCGTAAAAGCTACTTCACCGATCATCATTAAATGATCTTCTGGCATACCTGATTCATCGATGGGCAGAGGCCATAGAGGGCAAGGGGGAGGCCTTGGTAGTTAGTTTGGACGTAGCCAAAGCCTTTGATCGGGTGTGGCACAAAGCGCTTCTCTCGAAGCTACCTTCCTACGGGC
>DWLR01004171.1:0-12450 GCA_018246295.1 Papilio alexanor hazarajatica
TAAACAATAACACTCAAAATATAAATGGCAATGGGAATGACTTCATATAATTTAGGCTTGGCAGCGAATGGGTTAAGAAAATAGAGATAAGGAGTACTCGTAACCAATGCGGATGTATGTGCAGATTTATGTATGCAGAAAAAGCGAAAGGTGTGCCAGAATCGCGCCATATGGAAATCCATAATCTCTGCCTACCCCGCGACTGACGGACTTAAGTATTCATGATATATGCACAAGTATTTCAAATAATTGTATATGTAATAAAGGTGACTGGTCTTTAGGGCGCTCAGGAAACGGGCGTTTATAAATTATTTCAGGATATATTACATTCAGAAGACCCTTCTAACCTTTTGTTAAAAAAGTACTATATCTTAATTTTATCTGTTTTCATTAAAGACCGTATAAAATATTAATTTGATTTTATGCAAACGAAAGCAATTAAATTTGATAGTTCTTAAAACCCCAATGAAATCCGTACAATCAAATAAAGTTGTTGTCTAATTGGCGCAGTGGAAAGAAACTTGCCTTCCGCGCTGCAGGTCGTGGGTTCGATTCCCACACAGGACAAACATTTGTGTGCATGAACATGTCTGTTTGTCTTGAGTTTGGATGTAAAGACCACCGGAGGACGGGCAGCAGCGTCCTTTTCTTAGTACGTTGGAACATATAGCGATCGCCGTCCCGCCTGCCAAGCGTGGCGATTATAGCACATTCCCCCCAATGATGCGGTCAATGGGGGAGGCATGTGTCCAGCAGTGGACGATCATAGGCTGAGGTGGTGGTGGAAATAAAGTTGTTCTATTTGATAGTACGGATACTTCATCTGCACCATATTATAATAAATGGCCATAGTAAATGAATTTAATTTTTTATTACAGAGACTTGAGTCTCCGTCAGGGCAAAGACACAGTATTCCATATAGATGCGTACGAATCTTACGCGAGCACTGTACAGAACCTCACCAATCTAGGAGTACTGATAGAAGATAGTGAGCGCGCGCACAGGCTGAGAAGGTTATTTCTTGAACTCTATTCATATCGATTTATTTAATATTTTTTACAGACCGAGAATTTCTTTTAACCTTGGATTCACAAAAGAAAAATGTGATTTTAAATCGATAAACCTATAATAAAATAAAAATATAATGTTGTTAACAACAATCAACTTCGATAATTTCAGTTTATTGTTATTTATAAATTATTGAGGCCATTAATCAAAATAAAAACTATCCCATCTCTTAAATTGGACCAAATTACACATAAATGCCAATTATCATCAAAATCGGTTGAGTTGGTGAAGAGTTCACTGGGAACATACATTGTGACACTGGATTTTTATATATTAAGATATATACTCCCGAGCAGGGTTGGCATCAGGCAGGCGGCCGGCCGTAAAACTATAGCCAAAACCAGTTACAGTATCGACTACAGTAGATATAGAAGAGCAGTAGTCCAGGATATATAGAAGAGCAGTACTTACTATGCCGACCCTATGTAAATGGGAAAAGGGTAGGAAGATGATATTGTTAATATTTAAGGTCCTATTGATTTTGTAGGATTATTATAGACAAAGACTCGCCTGTATTTGCGGACAAGCTGCCTCGGGATATGCATCGCTTAGGCACTAAGTTAATGCGGTGCTTGAATATAGAACAGCAAAGGGCCGTATTCAATGCCCTCGCCGCTAAGGACTATGCGTTACTACAAGGCTTGCCCGGCACGGGTGAGCACACCTAAAATATTTGTAGCAATATGTTTCATTTATTTTATTATCATCAAGAGTGGAGTGTGTAAATCTTAAAACTTTAGTCTTTCAACTCCTTTGCTAGATGTCTATCTTATGAGTTCGTAAAGTATAACACATTTTTAGGTAAAACGCAGACTATAAGCGTGCTAATACAAATGTTGGTGGCGTTGAAACAGCGAGTCCTCGTTACTGCGCATACGCATTCCGCCGTTGACACAGTCTTGTCCAGGTAACGAAGATTTTTTTTTTTAAATCTAATCAATTGGTGGCCATATTTCCTTAACTCCACAACTGGCGCGTATTTTGCGCGTGTTTTAAATCTAGCAACTGATTATCCTAGCTCTTAAGTTCATCATCGTCATTCTATCAGTCTTGCTATATCTATATCAGTGGTGCTTCTTTTTTCCGCATCAAACAATTTCCTAACAAAATATTCGCTATATGGAAAAACGCACGGGGCACATTTGTTTGCTGAATTAATGGCTATTCGATATAGCCAGGTTTTAAATAGGTCGACGATCTCCTATTATATTTAGAATAGTATTTGAATTTAATCTGGTTAAAATTCTGGTTTTAAATTATCACACCCTTTTCTTTTTATTAATATAAGAATAGTGAGACACATTCTCTTCGATCATTGGACATCAGATGTTCAGCTCGCTCATTTTATACTTTCATTTGAAATATCGCACAGGCTGGCGAAGACTGAGAAGTCACGGGGCCCGCCGTCACAGCGGCTGCCAGCCTTACTTCATTTAAATTTAAATTAAAATCTTGGCTTATTCAGAAAGCATTTTATAATGTTGAAGAATCTTTAAACTAACGAGATTCATGTTTGCCATTTAAGTTTTTTTTTTCTTGTATTTTTTCTTTATTTCGGAATTCGAATTTCATTTCATTTAATATAACATGTGACCTGTATTTTTTTTAATAATTATCAATAAATTTGTATTTGTATACATTTCTAGACTTCCGGAATCAATACAAATATTGCGTCTCGGTTCGTGTGGCCGCGTGGCGCCACGCTTGTTGCATCGCTGTGAAGAAAAGCTGACGGCCGCGTGCGACAATTCCGAAGACCTCGCAAAGCTTTACGATTCTATGGTAATATTTCTTTTTTATTTTATTCTATCTATGACGTACTATGTGTAACTAATTTTATTTATTTATGGAGAGTAATGTGCTATGTAATATTGTAGGAGGTCGTTGGCGTGACATGCCTGGGCGCGGCGCACGCCTTGCTGGCCCGGACCACTTTCGACGTGTGCATTGTGGATGAAGCCACGCAGGTTTCATTGACTGTTTAACATTCGTCCTCTTTTTTAACATATGTATTTTTTTTATGTAAGAAGGTGGCAAGCGAGCAAGTGATCACCTAAGTGACCGCTACCCATAAACATCTGCAACAAGCATTTGCGAGATGCAGATGCGTTGCCTACCTTTAATAGATAGTGGAAGGGATAGACAGAAAAATGGACATTTCCTTCTCCTATCCATCCCTTTCCCCATCAAATCCTCTTTCCCTTCTCAACCCTTCCTTATTAGAAAAGGGTGGGAAGGGGAAGAGGACTAAAATTGGGCCTCCGGCACCTCACTCATCAAACGAAACGCAGAATAATTCTACTTCACGCCTGTCTTCTGTGAGGTCGTGGTATTCCACCGGTCGAGCGGGCCATTCGTGCAACAGATGCTGTTGCGGACTCTACCACTGTTGTATTGCATCATATATACATCTTCAATAATAATTAACATGTTCAAACATGTCGTGGTATTGTAAATGTGGCCCACATGAATTAGATTATTTTCCTGTTTATGGTAAAATATTTCTCGTCTTTTTAAATTGGTTTTTCGAAGGTATTTATATATTTATGTATAACCGTTCGTTCTGTTATAACCTCGCTAGCCTTAACAGCTTTTGAAGAGCTTTTATATCATTTATAGTAGAATTAAGCTAAACACCCTACTTCTTAACAGGTGTTACAATGTACGGTCCTGCGGCCGCTGTTTGCAGCGAAGCGATTTGTTTTAGTCGGAGATCCCGAACAATTACCGCCGGTTGTCAGGAGAAACGCTGCGAGGTATTTAATATTCTGAGCATAATATTAAATAATTAATGGTTAGTTCCATATGATGAATGAAGAAAGAGTGAAGAGAGCCACTGTTGGTAGTTTCGTACTAGACGTACACATACGAATCCATTATAATGAAATGGAAGTAACAGAATAGATATATTTGTATTACTTATTATGCTCATTATTTCTTTGATTTGTATTGAATTGTACCAATATTTTTTTTTATTGCTGGACACAGGCCATCCTTAATAAAAAGGTAATTTATTGATTAATTCATTTATCCCAAGACTTCTTGGGATGTTGATGTGAAGAGTGTAACAGTGTATTAATTTTATTGCTATATACACTGTCTTTTCTGTCTCAATAATGTTTGAACTGATTTAAAAGATTGTCTAACCAACAGACAACAGAATAATCTTCTATCATCGAGTAACCTGCGCTATATTTTTATTTGCCTATCTGTCTACCTAAGCGAAGCTGGGGCGGGATGCCAGTAATTTATATGAAGCATTGCCTTATTCTATATTCTTTATAAATATTTCACAGGCAATTAGGTATGGAAGAGAGTTTGTTCCATCGACTGATGAGTAGTGGAGCGACTTCCACGCTTAAGCTGCAGTACCGTATGAATCAGCCTCTGACTGATTTAGCCAACACTATTGCTTATAGTGACCGATTGAAGTGCGCCAACCAGGCGATAGCCGATGCTTTTATAGACTTTGATATGCAGGTATGGGTAATCAGATATGTTTTAGTTGTGAATATACATAAAAATAAAAAAACGAATTCATTTAAAGCAACATTATATCGTGTTTTATCACACCACCAGCTCCATCTAGTGGAGATTTTCTCAAATGTGTTGTTTACTTTTTTTATTCATCTATCGCTGACTACATTTTTCGTTAGATTCTTTCTCTATAGGACTACTGATACGAGCAACACGCTTGCTGATAAAACAGTTGCATCTTGAACTTTTCACCTATATTATAGAAAATATGTAAATGTTCAAGTTGAATAGTAAATGATCTGCCGTTTTTCCAGAAAATATCACAAGTACACTCAAACTCATGGCTACTAACCGCTTGTAGCCCTGACCCTAAATACGCAGCTATATTTGTAAATCTAGAGACTGTTGCCTCAAAAGAGAAAGAACAGAAGAAAATTTCAAATTGGGAGGAGGCATGTTTGGTGTTAGCTACTGTAGAGACTATGAGACAGGTAAATAATTATTTGATATAAAAATATATATTAAGAGAATTAATTACATCAATATGTAATAGAAGCGAAAAAGGTGTGTCAGGGCCGTGCCAAATATGGTATGGTTAACTTCCGATAACTGCTATGGGTTTTGAACGACAGACTAGCCTATAGCAAGTCTTCACAAATAAATTATTTCTTTAAAAAATAGCCTGCAAAAACATGATGAATTGAAAAGTAACACAAACGTTTAATTATGTAATAAAAATGTACAATCCCCTGCTTAACAAATTTAATTGCTGGATTAAAAGTTATTAATAACATATCCTTTAAAATATCTAATATGTGGTGTGTAATTGCAGGGAGGAGTGCGTTCCTCAGATATAGGAGTGATAGCGCCATACCGCGACCAGGTGTCGCTACTGCGCCGCACATTATCGCAGCTACAAGTGGAAGTCAGTACAGTGGACCAGTTTCAAGGAAGAGACAAGTCTGTTATCATCTACTCTTGCACCAGGAAAGATGATGGTCAGAGAGATAAAATAGTAAAGGTGAATATTCATTAAGACTATTACAGATAAGTATTCTTCGTTAAAATCGTCATCATTATCATAAGTAAGGTTTTTATAAATAACCACAAAGTTTTGTCCATTGTTTCCTTCATCCAGTGGTACTACATTCATAAAAATGCTTATTCAGTAAAGATATATTCATATATGGAAAAGTTTGTTTATCGATATTGTGTAATTGTGACATTGCTGAATCGATTATAGTTTTTTTTTTTATTGTCACGATAACAAGGAAACTGCGTTTTTTAACTTTATGCAAACATTATATCTTACAATTGCCTGTGTTTAACACCTTAAGGCAAGCGAAGTACTTGCAATTCAAGCAATATTAAATACTAGACGACGAGTGATCATTTGCCTCCTTATCCTATAAAAATAGTTCTACATTTATTTTCTTTATATAATTCTAGGAAGAAGAAATTCTGAACGATCCACGACGTTTAGCTGTAAGTGTGACTCGTGCCAAGCACAAATTGGTTGTTATAGGCAATTCCAATGCACTCCGCCGGTACGAACCGCTCCAACGACTGATGCAAGCCTGCCATAAAATATCTTTAGGAGCAGATATCATAAATCAACTTTTAAATAAATATAAAACGATACAATTAAAATAATTAAGATGAATGATTTAGATAGTGACTAGTTTATATTATTGCTGTCAGCCCTTTCTCCATATACTAGAAGTGTATATAACTGACTAAATACAAATGTGGAAAAAGTGTGCAAGAGAGATGTTACATATATGATAATACGTATATGTTACATATAAAATAATTATGACCTTACTGTAGAAGAATTAGTCTAAACTGTAATTCTATACTGTGCATGTTTTGTAATCATGACATTTGTTAGAATTGTTTACAATGGGAATATGTATAAAAATTATATTTGTCTCAAATATTTTTTCTCGATTCTTTATTGTCTTTTCATTATACTTAAAAAAATATTTATGTAGTTATTATTTAAATCCAGAAAATATCATATAGAAAGTGAAAAATAAGGAAGGGAAATTCAAACTTCAAATTCGACTTCACATGTGTCATATCATTGGTCGAAACGAAATGTGACGTCATTGGTCACGTCACGTCATTGGATTTATCGGCGCCGTATTCATACTGTATTAGTAGAGTTTGTGAGAAAAATTGTTTAAAACTGTATTCCTGTGTGATTACTTGTGAAAATATATTTATAGTCAATCTAGGACGATGACCGAAACTGGTTTTTTCAAAGCACAATTTACCGAATAATCACAAAATAATGTACCGAAAATAAATGCATTTATGATATCAGCATATTTTGCATCAAATCTCGATTTTACGAGCGCAGAGATCAAAGGAGTGAAAGCTGCAACGTAATTATTATGTTACATGGTATATTCTAGTCCATAACATAGATTTTTATTTCAGTAGGTATATTTACATTGACACCTTTACTTCTGTACTTTGGTTTAATATTGACTTGCACAGCTTTGTCACTCTTTGATTTAATTTCAATGTGAGAAATGCAGGGCTCTGTTTGATGGTCATCACATACTTCAATACAGGAAGTACTGGGTCCTGCTTGATTAATATCGTATATATTTTTATGGGAAGTACTAGGATTTGCTTCGATTTCTAAAATATTACTACTTTTGATACCACACTCTGAAAGAGCTTCGTTTACCAGTGATAGTCTTTCCCTTTTAACTGGTGGTACCATATTCCGTTTTTGACACAAAAATATATGAGGAACAACTCCTTTCTTTAACCGTAGACTACGTTTTTCTCCTTCCTGTTTCATTATATGATGTTCAATATAATTCACCGTATCTTCCTTAACCTGAAATAAATCATCAATAATCAAAATTTCGTAAAACCGCAATAGTAATAAGCAAGCTCTTTGGAGAGAATTTTAAGTTAGGTTAGTTTTAAACCGAATCTTCTACTGTTTTATTGCTAATTCACACTAAGCCGTACATAAATATGGCATACGTTAAAATGATCTTCACAACAAAATACAACCGATAATGGAGATACATTATCCCTTCTCATCATTTTACACCATTTTTTTCGTACGTTCGGATCGCGTGGAATACGAAAAAACACTTTATCGGGTGTACTAAAAACAGTGTTTTTGCACTTCGGTACCATACAATACTTGTAAGAAGGTTTTTTAACTTCTTCCATGATTTGAATTTTGTAAACAAACTTCAAATTTGAAACATTATTGTAAACAAACACGGAACACAGCCAATGACGTAATCAAGAGCAAGCGCTAAATGGTGGCGTTTGAACGGTTCAAATTTATTTAATATTTTGAATTTCACTTTGAAGAACTACTTGACTATTTTCTAGCCTGTTCATATTTTTTCTATGTTATACAGATGTAAATGATTATTTTAAGAAATAAAAAAAATACGGCATATTCCCTATTGTGTTTTAATTTAAATATTATGTTCCTATTATTAATTAAAATCAACTTTTTTTAAAATATGCTTTTCATTGCTCACTGCAAGAAAATCTAAATGAAAAATTCAAATTTTATATGTTTTTACAATTGGCTAGTGAACAGTAGTAACGTAAATTTGGTAATGATTAATTAGTACCTAGTTTATGTAACATGCTCCATAATACTTATGTTATTAGTATTGTAAAGTGCTATTAACTATTAGCACTACAATGAAAATGAACATTCGTAACACCTGTGTACCCCTCTAAGTTACAGATGTTAATTATGTAGTAGTTGTTGTTGCAATTAATATTAGTTTTATATTCTTTAAAAAGTGTAATTCGAAATGCGTATAATGAACCGTTGACTAAATGACAGTTAATTATTGTCAATGTCAAATTCAACTGCCGCTTGTAATTTCACTAAATCGTTTGTTATTAATTATTTTTATTAGCTTTACTCATACTCACTTACTTATAGCTGATTGTTGAAAGTGCATGTGTGTTCTTTAGTACTAATTCGATTAGAAGCTATCTGATAACAGTCACACATTTGATGTAACAGCATAATTATTTAAATTGTAGTTATTATTTATCTTCTGATATAATTGGTATAGTTGTGTTTTAATAAAGTTCTCTGTGCGTACTCATATTTCATTGTTATTTTTTCAGTAGAAGCTGATAAAAGACGTTTTAACATTTAATTTAGAAAATTAGTGACTGAAAAATCTTTTGGCGCCAAAACTTTAAAAGCACAATAGATGATTACGGAATTTTAAGAATATAAACTAATTTATTTATTATTTTTTTTTGGTTAAGACAGTTTATGGTTTTTACTCAGTATAGTTACAAAAAATAAAAGAAAATTGACTAAATATGACTGCAGGAATCATTGCAATAATTACTGTTAGTGATACATGTTCCAAAAATGAATCCAGTGATACTTCGGGGCCTACTCTTGTTGAGTTAGTTAAAGGATTATTTCCTCAATCAATTGTTCACACCACTATTATTCCGGATGAAAGAAAAATAATTGAAGAAAAACTTAAAGAGTTTTGTAAAATTAATGCTGATTTAATTATTACTACCGGTGGTACAGGATTTAGTAACAGGGATGTAACACCAGAAGCAACGAAAGCAGTTATTGAAAAGGAAACACCAGCAATATCTATTGCTTTAACAGTTGAAAGTCTTAAAAAAACTCCAATGGCTATGGTTTCTCGATCAGTAAGTGGCATAAGAGATAAAACACTGATTATAAATTTTCCTGGCAGTAAGAAAGCAGTTATAGAATGCTTTGAAATAATTAAGCCTATATTGCATCATGCAATAGAAATAATAAAAAATGACACAAATAAAATTAAGTCAGTTCATGACATAATACAGTTGGGTCATGTTTGTCCACATAAACTAATCAGTAGTAATGTAGATATATCAAAAGTCGCTTTAAGACCTAGAGAATCTCCATATCCCATGTTAGAAATGTCTGAGGCATTTAAAATAGTTGATGCTGTAATTAGAGAGTGGACTGGAACCTTACAACAGGTTAAGATTGAGGAAGGTTTAGGTCGTGTTATGGGGGAATCCCTATATGCTAAAGAACCAATGCCACCATTTCCTGCATCAGTTAAGGATGGTGAGTTTATCTTTATTTATCAAGCATTTGAAAATTTAAATTAAAAATAAATAAAAATTACATACAAGTGATTTGGTTGAATTACTATGTTGAAATTCATTATTGACATTTGACATTATAAAGTAACTCAATTGTCTGATAATGCTTTAGTTTTAGTGTAATGAGATAAGAAGCTATATGATTCTCTTCAAAAATCTTGTTATCTTAAAAGTTACATAAGTTTAAATTTCACTAAATAAATAAAGACTCACACCCATAACCCAGAGTGGTAGGCAGAGATTATGAATATAAATATTGCATTGTCTTAATGCACCTCTATTACATCTGTATCTATACATATACAAAATACATGCTAATTTTTTTAGAGGTACTCCTATTGCCTTTCTGTGTTAAGATTTCATTTTATTGATTAATTCATTGTAAATAAAACACTATTGAACAAGCAGCCACAAATAAAAAAAAACATTTTTAATATAGCTATACTCAATTTCGACATAGGCGCAAATTTTGCATTTGCGCCTTTGTCGTGGTTTTGCAAAGATGTTGCTTTTCTTCTAACTAAATAACTACTTAATTTATTTACATCCAGTACCAATCATGGAAATACTTTACTACTATTTGAAGTTAACTATGAAATAGATGCAGTCTATTTCACAGTCTATCTATGTCTATTACCTGAGTGCAATGCAATTTGCAAATTACGCATGTGTTCAGTGTTGCATGAAAAGAAAGTTGAATTACATTACTTTCTATCTTTGCTAATGCATAAAAGATTATTCTTTAAAAAAATACAGACACAAAAATCTTATACTTTGAATTCTCTTTAATTTCAATTCAAATTCCTAAACTAAATTCCATTTCAATATAGCAAGTTAATAATACCATTTATTATGTCACTTTTGGACAGTGTAATTTTATTAACAAACAGTTTAAAAGCGAAACAAACTATAGGTATTCCCTAAAATATCAGTGTAGATTTTTCAATGATCGTATGTACCTAAACCAGCGAATAAATGTCACAGCAATTCTATGTTGTAGCAAAACCTTGGTATTTTAGCCGATGCGAGATTAATTTCCGAGGTTAATTCGTTATTTCTTTGACGAAATAACTTTCCCAAATTAATAACAAGCGCATCCCCTACCAATTTAGCTATGCACTTTAGCAACATTACTTCATTTAGGGAAATTAAAAAAAAATCAATCAAAATCAGAATGATAATTTGTACAAACCCGTCGATTGTGTATTCCAAATTTTACTCAAAACATTCCAATCTTTACTTTTTCATTATATTTCACGATGTCTGCGTCTTTATGACTACCTTTAGTCTGCAATATCTAAGTCTATTGGTAGGTTATGCCTGCATCAGTTCTGACGGCGCGGGCGTGCGTTGCGTCCGTGCTGCGGTGACGGCCGGCGAGAGTTTGGACGTACCTCTGCAGCCCGGAGAATGCGCACGCATAAACACCGGCGCTCCTCTGCCGCCTGGCGCCGATTGTGTAGTACAGGTAATATAAGACAATACACGTTATTCTTTAAAATCGATCAAGCCGTTGAGGCTACCATTGGTCATTATGCAACGTACCTGCATACATATTCGCGAAAAACAGTTGGTCAATAATGAAAATAATAAGTCTATGTCGTGTGCCGGCCAGCTTCATTATTCTAGAAAAATGCTTCTGTGACTTTTATGCTCACATTTACGAAGACTGATAGGGTATTACAGGGCGTAGACAGCGGAGTTCGCCACCGCGCGTCCTAGGCACGCAAGCAGTTCCACCTCTACTTGCACTTCAGTCTATGATCGTCCACCGCTGGACATAGGCCTCCCCCATTGATCGCATCATTGGGGGGAATTTTCAAACAGCTGGCATATTTAAATTTTCTTATACGGCCAAATAAGTGCGGTAAACACTATAATGGATGCTATAGTAATATGTACATCTATTTTAATCTTAGATTCCATTAAAAAAATGAGAATTTATTTATATGGCTGAAAATTATAAATAACAAAGAAATCGTAAGAGATCTTATCAAAGGTTGATATTTAAAAAATAACGATATTTTAGGTGGAAGACACCAAGCTGATTAAAGCGTCACCTGATAACGAAACTGAGCTGGAAGTGGAAATACTCGCAGCGCCAAAACCACAGCAGGACGTGCGCCCGATTGGCTCCGACATAGCTTTGAACGACCCCCTCGTCAATGAAGGTGGGATAAATCTTAATATTTAATGATCTATAATAGGGAATATAGCTCTGTGCGGTGTCTTACAATTGGTTGGGTCTGTTGTATTTTCTGTAAGTTAAAAATAATCATATTATTTTTTTTATAAAATAACAGCTACAGTTGCACTCCTTTTTTGGAAACCTAAAAAGCTTAGACCAAAGTGAAATACTATAGCTGTCTTTGTTTATCCAAATACTTTGATATTATACTAATTCGTAAAGCCATTTGTACTTTCACTACTATACTTTGTATAAGAAATTTAGTATAGATTTTAGTCATAGTAACATAATATAAGATTGCATGTTAAGATGTAGGTGCACATGTCTCAGTGCGGAAGTGGACAGTTCAATGAGCTATGGTCTCGTTTGTTGTTTTTTCTATGGTAAGGTATGTTTCGTACAGGCGCGGTGCTCGATGCGGCTCTACTTGGACTGCTGGCGGGAGCGGGATATCAGCATGTCAGTGTTAGGAGCAGACCTGTGGTAGGTTGACCTGTCATATACAGTATAACCCCGATTAACCGGGGTCGGGTTATCCGGGGAGCGGATTAACCGTGCGTCCCTGCGCCCCCGTGTGC
>DWLR01004172.1:0-12447 GCA_018246295.1 Papilio alexanor hazarajatica
TCGGTGGTCTTTATATCCAGACTCAAGACAAACAGACATGTTCATGCACACAAATGTTTGTCTTGGGTGGGAATCGAGCCCACGACTTGCGGCACGGAAGGCAAGTGTCTTGCTAATGCGCCAACCGGTCAGTCAGTATTTTAGAATAATTCCATATAATGAAAATTTTCAAAAACACACAATACAAAATAAAGGACAGATGACGCCCTATTTCACTTGACTTTTAATTTGTCGTACAAGATGTAAGAACTAAAAGAAGAAAAAAGAACTATCGAAATTTCTTAAAACATCTAAATATATAAGGGAAGCTCGAGTTTAGAATTTTCAAAAAAGTAAAACACATAAAATAGAATCGATTTATGGTTTGAATGGCTATGGCTATGGCATGAAGTACTAGCAATTTATTCAAGGTAACACTGTCTTTCATTTGACATTTCCTCTCATTTCAGTTCCGCTATTGTCTGCCATTTGCTTTTCCCGATGGTCGGCGTCTTAAAAGGTGAGACTGTAAAATTAATATTATTGATTCAGTAATTTCTATTTTATATATATTAAAAGTGTATGCATTTAATTGATTAATATCTTATCTATACAGTTGTTTAAAATTATAAATACTTTTCTTATTAGACCATTACCACGTGTTGAATAACGACGCTAAAACGAGAGATTTAAGAAAGTAAATAAATTAAACGGTATTTTGTGATGTTGTGTTGTAGGATTCTTATTTTCGAACTTTTCTTTTAAGCAGTTTTTGGCAGATACAATATAATAGCAGGCCAGAGAATTTCAACATTCAAAACATACCCAACTACAAGGTTATGCTACATAGGTGTGTCGTCTCACAAATGGCGTCTCTATATTTCGAGGAACGCAGTAAAGACTGTTATTTCATTATAATATATATTCTATGCAACATGTTCAAGCATATGTTCATTATTAATTTGGCAATTATTGAGTTATTAACTGCAGTAAAAAATTTGTACAATTACGATTAATTTAACCCTCTAGAACTCGCGCCATGAGCAAAATACTCACACTACAAAGAAAAAAAGGTATATCTCATTCGTGAGAATTTTTTTATAAACTTATTAAAATAACGGCTTAACTCTCACGTGTTTTCGGTGTAATCCACTCACATTCGCCCTGATGAAGGACCCCCGATGGGCCTGAAACTAGTCGGTTCATACACCGAAAATACGTTAAGCCGTTATTTTAATAAGTTTATAAAGGTATATCTCGTACGTAGTAGGTGACGGTTCTCGAGAAGGCTCTCTAGCTTCACTTTGTAGCCTTCTCTTGCCACCCGCTTTTTTTTGTGACGGACTTCTCACTGTTTTGCCTTGCAGGGAGGAAGCATTTACTTTTATTTAGGGCGCTTAGTCTAAACCTCTTAACAGTAACTAAGCTCAAGGGCTCACTCGGTAGCCTTGGCTTGGGCAGTTACTATTTATTAGTTATTATTATCACAAGATTAGGAGGCCGCCAAGCTCTTAGGTCGTTTCAGTGGACGCTCCATGGAGTGACTGAGTACAAGGGCCCGCGAGAGGGGTCCATGGCTAATATTACTACCACTTCGGAAAGCTTCAGCACTGGGAGAAGAAGTGGCGGAAGAAACTCCAGCAAAGCTTTTATCGTAAATGGGGGAAAACCTGCCTGATGCCGTATCGCGAAAATGAACGCCATTGCCGACAGCGAGGACGGTGTGTTGTATGGCTACGACGCAGTTTTGCCCTAGCCTGCGCTATAGCAGTCACATCATCCAGACAATCGAGGACGTATCTTGGTCGCCTGATAAAGCGACGCCTAAAGTTACTTATCGTGGATATTCAGTACTCTGTCGGAGTTTTGTGCCTATTGTCCAAGGAAAATAACAAAAAGTCAAAAAATTAGTTGCTGAACATGCAAAAAAACAGTTTATAATTATCACTCCTTTGTTGTGTCATTCATTATTGTGGAGAACATTTTAATTAGTTAGGTAATATGAGTTTGTACAAATATTTTTTTTTTTAAATAATCCTTTTAAGTAATAATATATATTCAAGATACAGTACCACCAAGCATTGGTTCAGAAGATTCAAGAATGGAAATTTCAATCCTGATGATTCTCATCCAAGATGGCCCCCTAAATTAAATGTAGAGGAACTAACAAAACTTATAATGGCAGATCCCAGATTAAGTTTGTGTTGCCTGGCAGACCAGTTTCACTGCTCTCACACTGCAATAGAAAATCATCTTCATACCTTAGGATTCTCATGGAAGTATTCAGTTTGGTTGCCGCATGAACTGACACCACTTCAACTTCAGAGAAGAGCCAATGTGTGCATGGAGATGCTGAGTTTACATCATACTAATGAATGGTTGCAAAATTTTATTACTGGGGATGATGAATGGGTCATGTACAAATTACAAAAAAAAAATTACTCAAATTTACTCGTAAGCGTCAATGGCTTAGAGCTAGAGGAACAGGTGTACCTACACCAAAACCCTGACGCAAGCAAAAACGTGATTTTAAGTGTATGGTAAGAAATAAACGGGATTATTTATTGGAGCTTTTGCCAACTAATAGTACAGTTACAGGCACTATTTACTGTAAACGACTAGATTACCAAAAAATCAAAGTAAAGTTTAATTATTACATGACAACGCCCAATCCCACACAGCTAAAGTAACTTGTGAAAAATTATTTCACTGGGATGACTTCCTTCCCCACCCACCATACTCACCATACCTTTTACTGTCTAATTACCACCTGTTTCGTTCTCTATCACATTACTTACAAAATAAAAAATTAATGGATAGAAAAACATCTGAAAAGTGAACTCACAACCTTCTTCAATCAAAAGCCTTAAGACTCCTACAAGGAAGGCACGCATTGGCGACAAGTAGTACACAATGATGGTGCTTATATAATTGAAAAATAATTTTGTTTACTAATACAAAAAATTAAGAAGACTAATTCTTATCTGAGATGGCGGGTTCATATGTTGCCAAAGCCAAAGTTCCATCTTAACTTAAATAACCTCTTTGGGAGAAGTTAGATTGTCTTGCAAGTTAGTGATATGACAAAGTTATTCAAATTAGGTTATGGTATGAAACAAAAACGCAGCAATAAACAATGAATGGTTCCAAACCTTATTCTTAACAACCTTATTGTTTACTAAAAGCTGATTGAATCAATGTTGTTGAGAAGTGGATGTAAAAAAGCTGCATTATATAAACAATTTTAAAAAAAGCATGATCAAATATGTGTGATCTGTCACTACTTAAATTTCATTAAATGTTTTTGAGCTAAATTGTAAACCAAGTTACTATGAATATATGAATTCTTTATTTCCAATGTTCCCATACCTTTTCTCATTCTCATTCTCTCTCATATTTCCTGGACTCTACTGTAGTCCATACTGTGATTAGTTTTGGCTACAGTTTTTACAACTAGCCGCCTACCTGACGCAACCCTCCTTGGTAAACATTTAAGGATAAAAATTAGTTATAAGTAGAAAATATAAATTAACTGTAATTAAGACGCCTGAAACACATACCCCACATCCAATCTCAATGACCAACCTATGTTAGGAGTAAAGAAGAAACCTAAGTAACATGGTCCGGATAAGTGAAATGTGGATTTTTTGCGATGAAATCATAAACAACACCTTATCACCTAAAAATAGTACATACTTTTTCATTAAAAACAAAAAAAAATTGAAGGAAGATGTTAAATTATAAAAGAACAAATATCTGCTATTATTGATGAAAAACTGATGCAGCTGATAGTAGAAGAAAATATAAAATTAGGTAAAGACGTTAGCACACTGAAGATAAAAGTTAAAGTTTTGGAAAAATAAGTAAGAAACAATAATATTATAATACATGGAGTAGAAGAAACAGACACTCACAATGTTGAACTTCTTGATTTAATTGTGGACATTCTCAATAAGGCTGGCAAAGACGGAAACATGGAGAGCTTTAATAAATGGAAAATAAGTGATTTCTACCAGCTCAGAAAGAAACAAGACTAGAGAACAAGACCCATTCTGTAAAACTTACAGTTGCAAGGAGGATAACAGAACTTCAAAATAGAGAAGAAAGTTTTTTTGGAACAGAAGAGGAAGACATCACCTATAAATTCATCCTCTGAAAATCCAAACAGAAGCAGAGCAGCTGTACCCAGCAATTTATTTTGCCCAAGATTTAACTAAAAATAATCCAACTACCATTGACACCGGAAGCCTCCACCAAACCTGAAACATAAAAATAAAAGCAATGGATTGAACAGCTGTAGGGCTGGTCACCATGGGGAGTTCGACCGACTCCCTCTAGCTTTTAACAAAAAAAGCTGGACATTATAAAAAGATTTAGTTCTTTGTTTGTTCTGAAAAAACTTTAAACTACTGAATAGATTTAAAAAATTCTTTCACAAGTGAGAAGTTCTTATCTATCCAAATCAAGCCAGAGTAGGTTTCTAGGATTTTATAATGATGGCAACAGGACAATCTCAATTATTGTGGTTATAAATAACATAGTTAAATAAAAGAAAGATCATGCATTACAAGACATTTAATAATTAGATTGAACTGCAACATATCATAATTGTTAGTATTGACAGATAAAATTAAATTGACACCTAAAGAATTAATTATATTTCTAAAATGTACTCCTTTCTGCAGTATAGAAAATTTTGTACTTAAAGTAATTTTACTCTCCCCTCTTAGAAATTTCATATACATATATTTTGATGAATGATTGAACTTATATATTTAAGTGCCTAATGTGGGAATCACTGTATATATCATATTCAACACTCCTCTCTATAACGTCCCTTTTGTATTTAACTACAAATCTTTTTTTTTTTTCATTTACATGAGAACTTCAAATGATTTTATTGGTATGGATAAACATCCATTACATGACCTTTTCTAGTTTCTTCACCTATTAATGAAAGATTGAATGCTATTTTTTTATAGGTGAAAAGGATTGTTTTAGTGCTAACTGAATTAATTCATAGAGATTAATTATGGCTCTTGACCCTCAAGTATCCTTACTACCGAAACTACTTCGATTCATAAATAGGCGAAACTACGATTTTGGAGAAGACATCATAGATGAAATGGTTGTGCGCCTATATATGAATCAGGAATTCTCTAATGTAAGGTAAGTAGTTTTACTCATTTTTAATTTCTGGTATCATGTAACATCTGTGTAGATGACTGGTGGTAACTCCATGTTTGAATATTACGTATAATTATTTTATACTATAATGGTGTGAGCATAAAATTACACAGTTTTTTGATGATTCTTGATTTTGTCGCAGATTTGTTCTTTCAAAAGATGAGTTGGATCAAATATAAAAAAGTCAGAAAATGTCAGCTATGTAGCTTTGTACATTTGTATGATGAGATTTTAATTCTTTAGAAATAAACTATTTGAATTTTTGTTTATGCTACCAAAAAGGTTTCATTATTTTCTATTAATTTTAGCCTTATTGAAGTCACCGCAATAATGGGGGCCATGTGGCGTGCATCGCATGTTGAAGCAAAATGGCTGCAATTTCTGACGTCTATAATAATTAAGATGCCAGGAAGTCCTTTGGCTCCAACAGCTATAATGATTGTTATTTATGGTATGGCAACTCCTACGATGGAAACAGTATTTTTGGTTAGTATTTGTAATTATTTTGTTATATTAATTGTGACAAAAAGAAAACTAAAAAAATAACTGTTTTAAGTTGGGCGAGCGGTTCCCGTTGTCGCCAGAGCGCGCTGCGGCACCAGACATGGACAGCGCAGTGGAGCGTAATATTTGCTTGGTGATGGGCTGTCTAGCTGAAAAACTTAGTGGAGTACAGATTACTGAACTATTCACACTGAATGTACGTGACTATTTTTTTCAACATTTGGTAAGTACATAGAATAGTATATTTATTTTTTAATGATTACCATAAACAGAAATACAACCTTGGGGAATTATATTTGTAACAAAAACTAGATAGTGTAAATTTTGACGATTTGCAAAAAGTAATTTTATAATGCAATAATAAAAAGTCTGTTTGTTTTATAAGAATTTATACTATGACCTGTTTAGAATTTATTACAAAAAAATGTCACGGCTGTCCCTAATCATTTGAATATTCAGAAAGTACATGAGAAACTAAAAACCTAACTCTATAGTTACTGGAAATATACAAACACAATCTGGAAATTTAGAAACAATAATTATTGTTTTTTTTTAATAGATGAACCGAAACGAAGGCCATTTGGTGCTTTATTCGATAATTGCACTGGAGAAATTCGCCACTAATGAGACAAATTTAATTCTCATCAAACATAAAATTGAGCAGGAAGGAAATCCTCTGCTTGATTTGGAGAAATATATAAATTCTGAAGACCCTATTTGGCGACAAGTTGGGTTTTGCGCCAGGTCGGCGCTGGATAATACTTGTAAGTGCTGTGCTAAATAACTTAATGTTTTATGCTAGTAATATTTTGTTTTGCATGGCTGCAGTGCCAGTGTAACTTAAATAAGGACAATCTTATAAATAAAAAATGTGAGATAGGGCACAACAGTTAATGTTAGGAATCAATTCATACATATGCATACATATTTATTTATTAATAATATAATTAATTCACACAGAAGGTAAATGAATTACATACCTTCCTTGTGAATTCCTGTCTATTAGTGGAAAATTGTGTATGAAAATCGAAAGGCATAGATGGTGCATGGCGAACAGATGATTTTTTTTATGTACACCATAACTCCTGGCCAGCGACTAGCGGTCTATTTTCGCGGCGGCTGTTGATATTTTAGTTGCTCTTTATTCTCGTTTTGAATATATTGTGATATCTTCATCATTACCATTATAAATCTCACACCCGTAACCCAGAGGTGTCAATAGAGGTTATGGATTTCCACTTGGCTCGATCCTTAATACCTCTAGTGCTTTATCTACATCCATACATTTACGCACACAGGCTCGTTGATTACGGGTACTACTTATATCGCCTGTTTTAGCATGTCTCTAATTTTGAATTTAATCTAATTTTGTCACTAATAGATATAAATTTTCTTAGGTGTTACCACTGCCACTCACTGATGCAACATAGATTTGTATTGTCACTAATTTACATTAATCTAAATTTGAGTCACAACATACTCTTTCAAGCCAAACTTTTATCTTACCCTTACACTATTTTTAATCCTATTATTTAGAGTCAATACTTTTCAAGGTTCACATCTGAACGTCATTAATATTACTACATGTTTAACCTGCCAAACCGAGCACTTGCTTCCATACATTAAAATGGGGACTAGTACGGTATTATGTAGTGCCAGACATGGCTTCATAGACACATTCAGACTCCTCACTTATGTACCTATAGCTGTTTTTGTTTTATTTCCTGCATTCACTCTTCGTTCAACATCTTTAACATGTCTACCATTTCATCAGGTAAGTAAAACAATATCAACTTGACTTTTATTTACAGTTCCAGTTCCCGGCAGACAGTTGTCATATCAGCTAGTTGATATGTCAAATATAAATGTAATGTTAAATGACAGTTTATACAATTTTGTGAGATACTCGCCCGATGGGCTAGAAGTAAGATATGACAGAATGCTTCATGAAACTTTGCTCTCGACCCATGAGGTGGAGCGTGGGGTGTGGTATTACGAAGTCACCCTGGTAACCGCGGGTCCAATGCGAATTGGCTGGGCAGTCTCAAAGGCCAATATGGTTTGAGTTTTTTATTTTATTGAAAATAGGGACACTCTTATTGAGTGAGTGCATGTTGCATTTGTAATAAATATCCAACATCCAACTTGAAATTGACATTTGAAAGTAGTACTTCACACATCAGCACGAGCTGAGTTGTGGCATTATTGGCAGTCACTTATATTATTTGCTTTTTGCCTCTTTTAAAATACACTCATTTCATATCATTAAATTTATAAAAATCAACTATATTGTTTGATAAATGTTTCTCTGACATGTTTTACAGGAAGAAGTTATTGGAAATACTAAATTTTCTTTTGGCTATGAAGGAAACAGGCAATGCATATGGTACGATGATACGCGATATTCTATTAATTTTCGTAGGTGGTTACCAGGAGATGTAGTAGGTTGTCTTTTGGACATCAGCAAAAAAACAATTGCTTTCTCGTTGAATGGAGCAATGGAGTCTTTTACTGATTTGAGTTTTGTCAGGTGAGTGTTTTCGTATGAAGGAGTTTTCTCATGTCTGGATTATTTAATTAAAATAAACAACTGGGACGCGTCACTACAAATAATAAACATTGCTTCATAACAGTGGGGTAATATTCCTTTCTAATGAAAGAAGAATGTTTTTTTTTGTTTCACCGTATTATGGTAGAAACCAGCGATGGGATGGATCTCTAGTTTCTACCGTAACAAATGGGTAAAGGATGGATGAAGATCCATAGGGTATCCATTAAATTGCTTTGAAAAACCCATATACATTTTTAAATTCACGAAAATTAGATACAAATTGTTTGACCTGAGTGTGTTTCGCAAGTTGTCTAACTGATGCGATATATTCTTTCTAGAGATTTAAATACCAGAACTAAATACGCCGCGGCTGCAACTTTGGAGCCCTTACAACATTTCCAATTCAACTTTGGCCACAAACCGTTTGTCTTCCCGCCCATTGGCGTAGAATTCTCTACGCTAAATCAATTTGGTCGTCTCAGCGCCGAGAGGAAGATGGTATTTATGCATTTTTAGACTTACTATGTTCTTACATATCCAATATAAACTATTGTAACAGATGCACTACAACGAGCACGGGCGCTCGGTGCGCGAGCAAGGAATATTGTTATTGGTGTCTTAATTCAATAATTGTAAAGTTTTTAAAAAAGTAAATTAAATAAAAAATAATGTAATTTAAAAAAAAATTATGTAAATTAATGATTCTTGGAATCTAGAATTATTATAGTAATATATATTTTGAGATCATTTGGTTTTAATTTTCTTAATTTTTTGTAATAAACCTAAATCGTAATAGTTATATTTGGAATCTTGAACTATAGCAATAGGTACATTATGCTAATAATTTTTTTTTTTTTGATGCAGAATAAACCCCGGACATTGATACAAGAACAGGACTTGGAGTTCAATACAAGCGACAACGCGTGCCAAATATGCTTTGATCGGACAGCTACCGTCACTCTCCAGCCCTGCAGCCATGAGTAAGTTTCTCAAAAATCAACATCATTATGGGGTTAACTCCCGTGAAGAGTTGCTTGGTAATATATTCACAGCGAGGGATATTGTGAATCAGCTTTGTATTGTTAAAATGCTGTTGTTGTTATTAGTTTCGTTTATAACGTGGGTCAAGTTTTAGTCGCACAGAAGGACTCGACAGACACGGGCTAGTCACACGACATCACGGAATGCCGCGTCAACTGAGCAAGTTCATACTTTCTATCTGTGTTTCAACTTACCGCTAACATCTGTTCACTTAAATTCCTTACTTAGTTTGAGACAGAGATATTTATAATGCAATATTTATTTATCAGTGTTGTGTTACTCAACTGTACTTGTTGATAGGTCATTTCGCAGGATCTCTAGTTATAGGTGATTTAATTTAACCATAACTTCTCATTCATTTCAGTACGTTTTGTGGTCCGTGTGCGTCGCGGTTCACGGAATGCCCTATTTGCAGAATCGAAACCTACAGTCGTCATTAATACCATTTCTTTTTTTTTTTACTAAACTGATAAACGAAGACTGTGATTAACTTTTAGTCACTGTCATTTTAGAGATAAGTAATATAACCTTAGTAAGAATTACTTGTAGGTATGTATTGTAGTACATCTGGTTGTAATGTCTGAGTATGACACGATACAACCATGGTCAGAATGATATAAAATCAGTATTATTCATGCGTTTACCAAAATACGTAAGGTTTATAATTAAATTTGTCTTTTGCCTTTACTATTCCACTGGGTGGAACTAATCTGACGGCAGTAGTATGTGCCTGACGACTTGCCTTTGCATGCTTTTAATAAACCTTATCTCGTCATCTTAAGCAATATGTGATGTATCATTAGGATATGATTTAAGTATAGGCTTGTATCAGAGTTATTTATAAATAATTACAGTAATTTTTTAGTATGTTCAAAGAGGCTAGAATTTCAAAAAATTTTTATCATATAAATTATTTTACCATTTGTTGAAACAAATATTTGTATTGAAATTTAGATACTTGACGAAATTTAAAGTACCTTAACGTCTGTTTAAGATGAAAGATCTCAATGTAATATTTAAGACTGAATAGATATGAGTGAGATAAGTCCATCGTTTTTTGCACCTAGTAATTTCAAATAGTATTCATCAAAACATGTCTACTCTTAGTGTCATTGTCTCAAATTTAATCTATAATTTTTTAGTGTTTTATCAGAAAATTCGTTTTAATTTTTATATTATATATAGAATGGTTTGTGATATTCCTCTCAAAAAGTAAGTTAATAAGATTGTGTCATTAGCACAAAAATTTAATTTTAAAAAATATTTAATTTTAACCAAAACATGGCCATAAAGTGCATTTATCTAAAACCAATGTTATCCTGTAATTATTAAATATTGATTGTTTTCTCCTATTTGATATTATTGTTTTAAAATTATTCGAAATATATAATTTATATCTTAACATTACTTACATATTAATATTATTTGTTTATGGCCAAAATAGTAAAACCACTATTTTGGTTTTTTACTATGCTTTGTATACTTAATATTCTTAATATTGACATTTTATAAAGATGTTTAGAGATTAATTTTGCACAAATGCATGTGCATTTCAAAGATAATATAAGGTGAAGTTTAATGTGATTTGATGTAATTTGGGGTATAATTAATGAATAAAAAAGAAATGGAAAATTGTTGTTTTTTTTTACTTTATCACTATGATATTTGTACATTTGATCTTTAAAACAGTTATTACAAAAGTCACTAAGTTTAACATTTCCACTGCCGTATGTATGTATAATATGTTCAATTCCTAACATCAAAATGATAACATGTTTGAAGTGAGCTTAAAATCTGCTGCCAATGGCACATTCACAGTATTTCCCCTATGAAATGTAAACAATTCCACAAGTTATCATTTTCGACGACACCATCGACACTCTGCACTGTTTCTGAAAGAATGTATAACTGATATGTGATATGATATCGTGAGTAATCCAGACACCCAAGCTGCCAATACATTATGACTTTCATATATTTGCAATGCACTTTTTATACTCCGTTCTGTATGTGCCAATTTTGCAGCAAATTACATCATTTCTTCGGTAAGTAAAGCCATAGAGTTAAAACCAATATCAAAACTTTCCTGAGAGCAAACAAATTGACAAATCTTGAATAAGACCCAGCTTACAAATATGCCTGTGCAATAAACTCCATATGAAGCTTAAAAGAAACTAATAATGAAATTGTCAAAGTAACATATTTACAATACCGTAATTTTTGTAATAATCTATTAAAGAAATTAAAAAGAAACATCAATAGAATCAATTAGCCAAAGTTAAAAATAGTCTGATATCTTTGTGGAAAACTATAAACATCACTGGTATGAAAAAAAAACTGACTAAAAAACCAAATCATTTACGCCTGTAGATGCAGTTGACAATATAATCCGCTACATCGCGAACACAGGTTCTTACCTATAAGAATGGCTCTTACCGGTAAGAACCTCCTTGTAATATATTAAACACTAGATGCACGCTGCAGCTTCACCAGCCACGGCCTTTGATTTAAACGAAATCAGATTTAGACCGCAGAAATTGGATATTGTACTTTAAATTGGTCATTTTTCAATTGCTTGTAATGCACTTAATGAATCAGAAAATATTACTGTTTGCTTTAATTTCATTATCAGTATATATTCCACCGCTCTTAGAAGGCTATAACATTCTCCAGTAAACACATATGTTTCAGTGGGAAATATAATTTTTTACATTATATTATATTGTTCATGAGACATCCCTATCCCATCCCAACCTATCCCAACGCACGAAGGTGAAGGTTTAGACGCGTCACAATTTATGTACTTTTAATTTCTGCAGTTCCTGTCTGTATTCAATTTAAAAAAGGCACTTTGCATTTGGGTGACTTATTGTGTTTTTTTTTTGGGCGGCCTTTTTGCCGCCCTGCTGCTCCCCCTGGCATAGTTTGGGCCAGAGACTTTTCTATTCTTTATTTTTTAAATTTTTTTACAATTTTTTCTTATATTTACTTAAAGCTAGACAGTATATCTTATTCTAAGTAATTAAAACTAATGCAATAGAGCCAGTAAAAGTTATTAATATAAAAATATAAAATGCTAAAATAATAATTAATCAATAAAATAAAAATAAAATTACTAAAACTTAACTCTATCGCAATAGGGCATAATTACTCAATAATCGTTAAAATATTAAAATCTTAAACAT